>JAYMTK010000606.1:0-20697 GCA_036897405.1 Pelargonium myrrhifolium
ACACCTCATTTAAAATCACTTATACCCACCCAAGTGAATTTATGGGAGCGGAGCGACCCGTCCGGATCCATGATTTCAAATGAGGTGTCATCACCTTATTAGTGCAACTGATATAAAGTTACTTCAGTCAACTGATGCCCATAATATTCATCGGATAAAATAAGTCATACAAGAAGGTGCTAAATCAAATGTGTTTGATAAATTTTGTTGTAAAAATTGTTTTATTATTATAGAAGGACTAAAGTAATCCAGTAACCCTAAGATTTAATTGATAGTAATAAATTATACAACTAATGAAGGACATTAGATCAATAACAAGTAATATGATTCCCACATTTTATTGTTGTTTACATTACGCTAGTATTCTATTTACCAAATATATTGATAGACCGATTTGACATACTAATCCAACTACACTTTCTTTTTGTGTGGGTCAGATCTACTCATATAATTGGCTGACCACTTCACATACTCGGCGGATCAATTCAAATACTTAATCAACCTGTTTATATTTTGGGTTTGCTTAGAAAACAATGACTAATAACACTTGTCGTTAAATGACAATGACAAAGATCAAACTACACCAAATAGCCTACCTACAGCTATGATTCAATCTCAATAATAGCTAATTAAGAGACTGAGGGTTCAATTAAGTTTGAGATGTAAAGCAAAATTTTGATTGATGAATGGTGGTAGATCAGAATAATTAAATGAAGAGAAGTCTCATCAGTAATTAAAACAAACGATCACAAACTTAATTGATGGATTTGTTACTGTAGCTCTCTAGTTGAGGGAGAAATAAAATTAATTCTAACTAATTCTTAATATCTATATATATATATATATAGAGTGTGTATTAGGATTCTAAGTCAAAAAAATATGGCTTAGTAACTAAGCCAGCAATGAGATAGGGACACCTCATTAAAAATGCTCAGATTCGGCGGGTCGCTCAACCAATGTATATATATAGAGAAAAAGAAATCTAAGCCAATTAATATTTGGCTTAAGCTAAGCAAAACTAATGAGGTGATGACACCTCATTAAATTTCACTTATACCCACCCAAATGAATTTGGGGGAGTGTAGCGACCCGCCGAATCTGAGCATTTTTAATTGGTAGCTTAGTTACTAAACCATATTTTTTGGCTTAGAATCCTAATACTCTCTCTTTATGTATATAAATAAATGAGAAAAAGAGCAATTGATTTGAGAGGGATGATGACTCAAATCTAGTGATTCATTTTTCATGTAATTAACAGGATGAATTTTTTTAGCCTGGGGCTTCTGGTTGTTGTTCAGGAGTCAGAGTTCGTCTTTTTTCCTAGAGAGGTGTCTCAAGTCTCTCTCCCAAGCTTAGGGTTTTAGGCATCTTACATCTCCACTGTTCAAGAATGAGACTTCGTCTTTCTCCCTAATCTAGAGCTTTAGGCACAAGGCTGCACCAAAAGTGGTCTTTTACACCCCCACTACGAGTTTCTCCCTAGCCTAGGGCACCAAAAGTGGTCTCTTACACTCTCACTGTTCAAGAGTGAGACTTTACCAAAAGTGGTCTCTTACACCCTCACCACAAAAGATGCATGCAATGAGGATCGATATCCTAAAATCTCCCCCCACTTGCGCAGTTGATCCAACTGCGCCACACCTTGTGGCTAATTAAAAGGATGAATTATATATATATAGATCCATGAGTTTTGTTTAATTGGGAGAGCATCAAATCAATCTGTCACCATCTCTTTTTACACACACACACACACATATATATATATATATATATATTTATTGATCTCAAAAAGCTGCATAAATAGGATTCACACTAAACAAATATTGGAAGAACACATATACATAGTTGCATGAGCCCACCACTATCACAAATATAGAATATCTGCATATGATCAGTATTAATACCGCGTGATGACTGGTACTTGTCCAAATTACTGGGCAACAATGTATAAACAAAATAGTTATCTGAGATAGGCTTTTCATTCTAAATAGCAACAATCCAAAAACTCATTCAAAAATCTCCACAACAAAACAATAGCAACATATCAATACAACTTTCTTCACCACATAAAATACCATTATTTTATATATATATATATATATAATTATTGGGAATGGGCAGATTTTGATAATTGTCTCCTTTTCACACTAAAAAATAAGAAAAAGAACATACCACACAAGGCTTCACTCACTCTATAAAAAACCCCACACCCACCAAGAACATTGCAGATCAAGAAGAGAAGAGTATTGGTGAGGAACAGAACATATTAATATAACAGTTAAAGAGTGTTCTGTTTCTTTAACAATATTCGTTAAATATGGCTCCAAATGAAAATATTTTTGGGTTCTCTCTTTTATTTTTGTTTTACAATATGGTCATCTTGTTGAGCTTCTGTTTTTGTGGTGCCTCTGCTCAAATGGTTCCGGCCATTTATGTGTTTGGAGATTCACTAGTAGATGTTGGCAACAACAATTACCTCACTCTTTCTCTTGCTAAGGCTGATTTTCCTCACAACGGTCTCGATTTTCCGACGAAAAAAGCCACCGGGAGGTTCAGCAATGGCATGAACGCTGCAGATTTTCTTGGTAAGTTCATCATCATCATCATGCAATAGCCTCATCAAATTAACCATTCAAAAATCATTCTTATTTTATAAAATTGTCATGTCATGTTATTATGGACCGGCTTGATTATGACATGCACATATGATGCGTGAGAATCAAGTATATATTGCATGATGATATATTACCACTAAGATTTTGGGTCCATATTCAATTTTTTTTTTTTTTTTTAAATATATATACTATATGGTTGTGAGATTGAGGGGACCTTTTTGTTGTGTGGGTGATGAATAAAGACACCGATCCAACTCTGGGCTTGGATCAGTGTCTTTATTTATCACCCAAATCAGTGCAGTGCACATGACAATTTAGACAATTTATGTATGACTCGTAAATTTTCATGTGCACTGCACTGATTTTTTTAGTGCGTAATAGTAAAGCATGCATGCAGTACCAAAAAAACACAGAAAGTTAGTGTTTTAGGAAAAAGATATATACGCAAATTAGATGCTGATTGCTGAGTTCCAACAAATGTCATTTTTGAGTATGTTATTGGGTTTTAAATTAATGCTTACCTACTAGATATACCTTTATTGCCACTTAGATCTCAAAATTAAGCTGTCTTCATTAGCCATAAAGTTATGTACTCCAGAAAGCAAACCTGAGTGAATGGTATGGTTTTTATTGTTATTGTTTTGTAGCTCAGAAGGTGGGGTTGCCAACTTCACCGCCATATCTTTCTGTCAAGAACAAAAATGCTTCTTCCTTCCTCACTGGGGTTAGCTTTGCATCTGGTGGTGCTGGCATTTTTGACGGCTCTGATCAGCTTTACGTAAGTCCCTCCAAAATATGATTTGTGAAGGAAAAAAAAAAACATTTGTTTATTTTGCGGTGAAGGTGGATCGAACACCTGACCTTCAGATCTTCAGTCTGACGCTCTCCCAACTGAGCTATCCCCGCTTTGATATCATTTAACATACTTTTTGATTTTCTCGCAATTAACAGCGTCAGTCAATTCCCCTCACAAAGCAAGTGGACTACTATTCAACAGTCTACCAAAAACTGTTGCAGCTGCTGGGATCTTCTGAAGCGCAAAAGCATTTCTCGAAATCACTCTTTGCTGTTGTGATCGGTAGCAATGACATCTTCGGTTATTTCAGTTCGTCCGATCTCCAGAAGAATAGCACCCCACAGCAATACGTAGATCTGATGGCTCAGACACTAAAAGCACAACTTAAGGTAAAGTAGCTAACCATACATGATCAGGCTGTGTTTTGGCCTTTGGGTCAACAAATTGATCTGTTCTTTTATGTTTTGGCAGAGACTGTACGGATACGGTGGGCGCAAATTCGTAGTCACTGAGGTTGGGCCAGTCGGTTGTTGTCCAGTGCAGAGATTTAAGAACAAAACACAAGAATGCAACGAGCAAGTAAATCTCTGTTCCCAAAAGTATAACGTGGCTCTCAAGGCAATGCTGGCTGAGCTGAAATCAGAGCTCAACGACATAAATTACTCCTCGTTCGATACCTATGCTGTCATGCAGAGCTTCATCCAGAAACCAGCTTCCTATGGTACTACAACAGTTTAAATTCCAAATTGAAAACCTGCAGTCAAATTGAGAATGCCAAAACTTACAAATGTTCGTGTTTTGTGATTATTTCAGGGTTCACGGAGGTTAAATCTGCTTGTTGTGGGCTCGGAAACCTGAATGCCAAGGTTGCTTGCCTCCCCATTTCACAATACTGCTCCAACAGATCAGATCACTTGTTCTGGGATCTTTACCACCCGACACAGGCTGCTGCTAAAATGTTCGTGGATGATATTTTCGATGGTTCGTCTAAGTACACTTTTCCGATGAATGTAAAACAGCTAGTTTCAGTGTAAGCTATGGCATGAAGCCCTAGAGCAAAAGTTAGTGTAGAAGAATACTCAAAACTGTTACACATATCACAAACGTTGCAGCCAATGCTCTGTACCTCGAAATGTTTCAATTTTTGCTACAAAAGAGAATAAAAAGAAAGTTGTTATACCCCATCATGCCTTCTTGAAGAGGATGCCTATGATGCTTTTACTCTGTTACGGTCAAGGAAACAAATCTTTAAAGAAAAGGTTAATGTCGCCGTTCTGAACATCGAAAGCCAAAATCTTGTCCACTGCATCCTGCATTTGGTTCAACGAGTATAATTATTGTACGTAGGAACATGACTTTTAACAATCTTCGTATTGAAGATTAAGTCCTGTTAACATCACCTTGCAGAGCTGATCTTGAGCTGATACATTCTCATTGGACAACCTTTCAACATGTCTGCCGATTCCAATGGTTTCCAACACATATGCAGCTCTCTTGATAACTTCGAGTGGGACACCTATATGAAGAATGGTCATTTTGTCATTACACTGAACCAGTGACAGATCCAGCTCTCTTAGCCTCCTCAAGTCTGTCAACAATACAAATGGTCCCAAAACCTCAAAAGAAAATGAAGCAGTTGTGATCTATGACTAGTATAATTCCAGCTAGCAGTTTTTGTTTTGGGCTATTACTTCTTTAAATATATATTCTATATAACAACTGTTTAAGAGCAATGGTTCCATGAAACTGATAGATTATGTGATCTATGTTCTATTGTTCTCTTCCGGGCTAAATGTTAGCTCTCATGGCTGTTCATGGTTCCTCAGGCATTATTTTGAAATGTACTCATTTTATTGCTTTAGTTCCCCTAGTGTCTTTCCCCCTCTGATCAATACTGACCCATTGTCTAAGTGTAGGGTTGTTGACACTGATACTCAAAACAGCTCTGGTCTGTTCCATGTTACTCTAATAATTTCACACCAATTCACAGTGATAAATTTTTAGAATCATTTAAATCAATGCTCATTTTTGTAGTCAAACAATCCCCTGCACCCCTCTAACCCTCTTTCAACATGCAACTGTGCCGTTACTATATGCATTTATGGTAGTTCATCTTCACATTTAAAGTGATAAGTGATTAATGCTTGTAGCAAGAAAAAAGAAGAGATCCTTACCTTCTTTTTATAAAAATTATGACACACGTTTACCTAACTCCAAATAAAGTTTGAAACATACCTGCCAGTAATGCACAATGCAGTCCTGCATGATCAGAAATGAAGTGAGTGATTTTTTTTTTAAAAAAAAAGAAAAAGAAAAGTAAAATGCAACATGAACAGACATGTACACACCATAGCTAATAAGGGCATGTCCAGGAACTAGCCTGCAAGACATGAGAGAGAAATAAACACTGGTTCAAAGTGATTTCAAACTCTCAATCAACTACCGATAAACAGTGA
Source organism: Pelargonium myrrhifolium (assembly GCA_036897405.1). Taxonomy (NCBI): domain Eukaryota; kingdom Viridiplantae; phylum Streptophyta; class Magnoliopsida; order Geraniales; family Geraniaceae; genus Pelargonium; species Pelargonium myrrhifolium. The sequence continues at coordinate 5,868 of JAYMTK010000606.1, forward strand.
GAAATGTAAGACACAAGTCATGTTAAAGTGGTTGAGCCAAAGCTGTTTTCTACCAAATTTGATGGTCCATGAAACCAAATTTATAAATCTTTTGTTCAGGTGTTCTGATCCAGAGATTATAGTTCTCTCAAGTCCTAAATTTTAACATAAAAGATTGTATCATCCACGTAAGTTACATTGTTGTGGATAAAATGGCCACATAGAAATGCATGCTCGGCAGTCAGAGAGCTTAGAAATATTACATGTTGTCAGAATGTCAAGTTTTTGTTTTTCTCAAGGAACATCAGCCCAACCCAACCCAACCCAACCAGTAAGAACAATCAAACATTGGTCATAGACAAGATTATATAAGTTCCCAAGCAGACATATTTCTTTGCACTATTGGTGAAAAAGGATGTCCTCACATACCGATAAAGAAATACAATGTCTTCAGTATCTGCAGAGTCATTGTCAGGCCTTAGCACACTCATTGTGTAAGACTTGATTTTCTCAGACTGAAATTAGTCAATAGATGTTAGTCACTTCCCAACAGGAGAAACTATTAAAACTTTGACAGTAAATATGTTATGAACTATACCTTTGGTAAGCAACTCTCACTGAATAATTCGGTCAGGTGAGTGCAAACCAGAACCTGAAAACAAGTACTCTTAATTACATCACATGCAAATCATAATACTCTTAGAAAGTTGAGAACTAAAGAAATATGAAGGTTCTCAAAAAAATACTAGAAGCCAAGGAAGGCACACTTTGTAATGACGTAAGGAAATTATAGACAATAATAAATATATATACACAAGTATTTACTATATTGCATTCAAATGAACAATAGTGTTTCTCCATTAAACAGAGATAGATGACATATTTACACAGCCAACAAGAGAAAGCCTGGATGGTGGGGATTATGATATAATGGACTCAATACCAAGCAGGCAATACACTAATCAGTTGATAATATATGAATAACCAAAATACAATAATATGCATAATGGTAGAAGGGAAGAATATAAAACCTTTGGAGGATCATCACATGTGACAAAATGATTTATAGTTCCACCAAGGAGACCAATGCCATCTGAAATATATAATTATATTTATTGCATAACACTTCAACTGCTATATGTTAAGCATTTTTACGAGAGATTGATTATGTTGGAGCAACTAACCTTCTGTAAGGGTACCTTTCCCAAATTCATCCAACAGACATAAAGATTGTGAGGTTGCCTGCCTGTAGAACTTCCCAACATCAATTCGTGGAGGAGAGTATATACTTGTAACTGAATCACAGTTTCTACTCCGAACACAGACACAGATAACGACTCTAGCACTCTGAATCAGGTTTTACAGTAGTAGAAGCGTGTAGTCATAGTAGCCACAACTTAGTCCATAATATGCATCATCGAAGTCCAAAACCAATACCCCAACATACAAACGCTGAAAAGGCGTGTGTTAATTCAGTAGCTTTAAGTCATCCTAACCAGCTTCTTTAGGGCATACCTTAGCATCATACCCACTTGATGTAGGTCAATCATAAATGTTGATTGCTCTGCAGTCATAAGCCTGCTTCCCATTGCACAGAATATCCTGTAATTATGGAAGGTATTAGCATGATAACTGCAAATTGCATATCACAATGCCATTATGAGAAAGATTTTGGAGCTATTCAAGTGATAATTGATACCTATCAGTCAAACCAACAGTTGCAGAATCTGCTGGTACAAAACTTCCGATGTGCGAGAGAAAAACAATTAAAGCTACCTGGGTAAAAAGTTTCTTTAAGATGCATGAATTGGTAATTAACCAGCAACTGTTTATGAACATCAAACAGCCAGATTTTTCTGAAACCAAATGCATGAAGGCAGAATGCACAAATACATTTTGCAGAGAGAGAGAGAGAGAGAGAGAGAGAGGTGTGGTATAGTATCTGACCTGCTTCATGTAGATGCTTTTCCCTGAATAATTGGGCCCAGTGATGATATTAATCCTTCCTGAAAGAACAGAAGTTGAACATTAAAAGAACAAATATAGGACCAGACAAGGCTTTGTTAGAATGACCAAGATGAGATTTTGCATGTTATGACACATCATATATAATTCCAATTACCATCTTTGAAAATCTTTGTATCATTGGGAATAAAAGTGTCAACTGTCATTTCCTGCAAAGCATGCCTGAAAACCGTATAAAAAATAGGTAAGAGATATTTCAACACAACATGAAGCAAATGAACTTTGTGGGGTATTTAATGCTTTCCTTCCATTTTGTATGTCAAGCAAAGTCTCAGACGTCAAAATGGGTCTCACATAATTGTTCTGACGAGCAACCAAGGTCAATGACAAAAGGCTGGTTGATAACATGAAAATGATTTAGTGATAAACATAACCACAGATTAAACTACACCAATATATATTTGGGGCTGAACATAGACTAAAAGCAAATTTTACCAGTCTAGCTCAGCAGCAAAATTAACAGCCTTGAGTAGATCTGGGGAGAATTCAAGTATGTGGCATACCAAATCTCTAGTAATTGCTCGCTCCATATCTTTAACAATTTAGGTTCAAGAAATGAGAAATTTCACTAAATATCATACAGGAAAAAATTGAAGGATTCAGTTTCCAACTAAAATGGAAGGGGCTGTGTAATATCATAGAAAAAATCTATCAAGTTATATTCCCTCAAGGTCCATAGATTACAGAACTCACTAATCAAACTCCAAAAGAGACTTATTTACTCCACTTATATTGTTTGGGAAAAATTATTACAAGACCTTTGCAACTTATTAACTTTCAGTAGGAAGAGGCACAGTAGCATTTGATACAACTTACCAAGAATTTTGTGATAAATATCACCAAGTAGGTTGTCCAACTCTCGTGTCTTTGAGGTACGGTAGAAAAACTTTTTCATCTCTCCATCCATATCAGAGAACTAAATTTGGCAGCAGCAATTTCTTAAGCAGATGTTGAACTACATATAAAATTCTTACTCATTGCAAGAATCAACTTACAGCAAATTCAAATTCTTGTAAATTCTCCAGTAAAGTGTCATCAAGTTTTTCTTCAAAAATACACATCAAGTATCCTAAAAATGAAGAAACAGTGCAGCAGGACCTGGTCAGAGTTAGTAAAATGCATAGGATTTGTTTGTCGTTTTTCAAGAGAAGTATGGCAATATGATTCAACATATAATAGAAAAAGACTCCAAATTTCAGGATTAGTTTGTGCTAATAAATTTCATCTGTTTATGAAAGTTTAGAAATCAAGTTAATGTTTTTTTTTTTTTTTTGAAGAAATTGTTTTGTCACCTCCCACTTTTGATTAATTCAAGATTTTTTACAGATTGTAATATAATGAAGCCATGACAGCCTAAACATTACTAAGGTTATTTAAGGTTGAAAATTGAAAACACAATTCTGTCATGTTCAGCATCTTCTGAAACACAAAAATCATTGGTACAGGTCCAGCAAAAAAATAACTTTAGAGCATGATTCATCAAAATTTGAGGACGAATATATCACTCAATAACTAATTTCAAGAAAAAGAATGACTTACAATATTGGTAGTACTTGACAGGAAAGGCTCTGTTAAAGTGATTTTGAGTTCATATTTCTTCCCAATTGAAAAGAATGGACTGGCCAAGTAGTGATCCTAATACTTATGAAAATATCATTTCATGCCTTTCAAGCTAACACTGCCCCAATTTCACTTTGGCAGCCTGGATTTTGGCCGAGGCAAATAAGCAATAGTATTGTCATTGCTTTGCCATATTACCACCAGAACCCTCAGTGTCTATCCAGCAACTACACTCCATACACTGTATTCAGCTTCCATCTCATACTGTACAGACAAGTTCTTCGATTATAAATTCCCTTTGTACAGTTAGACCATTCTCAGTTTTAAAGCACTTAAATGCTGCTTTGTTTTGTTTTTGTTTTTGTTTTCCTTTGGCCAGAACAAAATCCCGAATACATATCAGCTTTTACCCACCCATGAATGATAAATAGCAACAACTGTCTTCCTCACATATTTAATATTGAATTCTCCTTGCATTTAGCACCCATCCATACCATCTCACATTCAAGTTTTAAGGCTTCCCAAATAATTTGTGCCATGAAACATTATTAATATACAGCATGCGAGCGAAACAAGACACTAAGAGAGAGACGTTATCCAGATTCTAAAGCCATCTGTGACGTCGTGGAGGATAACACTACAACAGTCTACTGTTCCTTCACTATACATTGACAAATTTATACTTTAAACATTATATTATTCTTCATTGAAATTATGTAGGAGATCCTGATTAACGCTGCACGACTTAATATGTGATGAATAATGAATTAGCTTCAGATAGGAAGGCTTTCATATATTTACCATCCAGTAACCATCTGATACATCCAAATGGAGGGCATAATTCTAAAACCCAGAAACTAATATGAGAAAATGACAAAAAATGTAGCAGACAGACACCTTATTCTAATCAGGAGAGAATAATTCAATTGTGTACTTTTTTAGTATGGTATAGAAGTGCAGACCAACCTATCTGGTGAAGATAAACAATGCGAGGAAAAGGCTTGTCTTTAGACAATTCAGGAAGTCGTGCAAGTTCTAATAATGACACCTGCAAGCCAGTGGTATTATCAAAACAGATATATGCCACGTATAGCTTATTTCAATTTGTTTTCAGTGATGTATAGAAGATTTAGTTGATATGCACCTCTTCCAGAAACTCCGGTAATTCTTCATATATTTGCCTCAGCTCATCCAACTGATGTCAAGAAAAAAGAATAATCCAAAATGACTCAACCCAAATTGCAGAGCTAGCAGAAATGAAGTTTACAGCCATTTAAGTTGAACAACCATTCTATAAAAAATAAATAGAAGGAGAAAAGAGGGCGAGTCTGTACTCCTAAATATCGAGTTTGAAAGCAATATCCAATTTCAATATTGTAAGAGAATAATTAAGGAAATTACAATTGACAGAATTGGGGACAATTATGTCTAACCTCACCACAGAAACCTTCTTTCACTACTGTCCCATAGCCCTTTTCTTTACTTCTGTTTACGTCAATAACACCAATGACCTACAAAAGTTAGAGAACAAACCCAAACTTAAGAAGATTACTCGTACGAGGGCAGAATAACATTTAAAAGGTTGGCAATGACAATAATATCACTAGTAGCATACATGCAATAACTCACAATAACATCTTTTTATGTTTTATTATTTCACAGTCAAACAGGATAGCACTAACCAATTCATAGACATAAGCCAGCTCCATTGATATGCAAGAACCAGCCTGCAGCAATAGGATTGAACATATGAAGAAAGTTTTGCAAAGATATTTTATAATGTTTGACAACACAGTTAATGCTTATAAAGAGCTAGTTTACCTTCTCAACAATGTCCAAATTCAAGTATTGCACTTGCTCTCGAAGACTTTCAGAAACACCTACTTCAAATATCTTGTTCACATGCAAGAGTGAGCAAACACTCTACAATAGAAAAGAGAATTATGAATACTGTGCCAAAAGATGTTACTGAGCTTATCAGAATTTGTATCACTTACAAGACAAAATTATTTGAAAGAAGAAAAGAACATTTAAAAGCCATCAAAACTTCATCTAAAAGGAGTACATGTCACTACGTACTATGTGGCTTATATGTAAGAAACAACAGTTTATTTGAACATTACTCAAAAGTAAAAGACAGAGCACCTCAAAAAGTTTTTTCTTTCTCCATTTCTAATTAGACATCACAGAACCACCAGATGTTTAACTAGGAGTAAGACAAGGGTTTAGATTCAGATATTGCATAAGCAAGAGCCAAACACAGATGTGAAGACATTGAAAGGTAGATATGAGTTAGTTACAAGGCAAGCCATAAATATTTAAGGTCCTAGTATGTTGAAATTTTGCAAACCGCATAAAGAAAGATGTAAACCAAGCCACCATTTCTAGATACTTGTATACCCAAACTAAAAAGTATACTGGTAACCAGTAAAGAACAGCACTTAGTTACCATGAAGCATAGTCTACCATATGAACAGCTTCATAACAGTTATCGATCATCAAGGGATAAGGGAATCAAGTTCACATTTAAGGAGCATAGCCTACCTTCAAAAAAGATGCCCAGTCGCCACTAGTACACACTGAGCTAGGAGAGTTGAATTTCTTGCACAAGCGAAGCAAAAAATTTACTAATTTTAGATATTAAAATAAGTAAAGATTCATTATACAGAGAAAAAAAAAACATTGAAATAATTATGATGTAATGTAGATACTGGAATGACAAACAAATAATTTGTCAAAAGGATTATCAGAATTATCATCAATGCCAGTTATACATGAACCAAAAAATTGTATGTCAGCTGTAAAATCTTAAAGCATATGTCAGGCACACAAATTCAGCACTTCAGTGCAGTAAAAAGAGGATTTGGCAGTTCTTAAAGATTTGTTTGAGTTAAAGGTCCATAGTAAAAACTGTATTCAGATATGATGTAACCATATGATGTCTTTAAACCTGAGACCTCTGAAGTTTGACAGATAAGCTGAATGCAATTACATAATAAATCTGGAAATTATTGAAGTCACAGTGAAGAGATGAATGAAGAAAAGAAAACCTTGACTATGTGTGGAACGTCCTTAACAGACTTCAAGGTTTCCCTTAAAGATACCATCAGTTCTTCAGAACATAGAAAGAAGGATATCTCAATCCAGTTAAAGAATACAAGCTTCTGTTATGTAAGAGAATTAAATGTTGGGAATTTGGGAATTTTATATTCAACCTTGTATTTGGTGGCAGATAAAGCATTAAATTCCTTGTACAAATAAAAGCATGTGAAAAGTTTAAGGATACACCATTTAGACGCTTGTTCAAATTTTCAAGGTCGAGTATGGGCCTCAGGAACCAACTCCTGTACAACAAAAAATATAAATTTTTTCAAGTCCTTGGTTCGAGCCTTCGAGGTAACATCAGAAGCAAAATATCATTAATATCTTTATCAAAAAGTACCTCAAGAGACGTCTACCCATTGGTGTAACACACTGAATTAAGGAAAGACGACTTAGTCCATTGCACAGATATTCCAAACAGTAACTAAGTAATCTGTTGGGAGTTTAGTAAAAAAAAAAAGGGAAAATAGCCTTTTACGAACCTTGTTCATCATGCCAAAAACGGAGAACCTGCAATGCCAGAATGTCACTATAGATCCTTATGATAAATTTAAAATCCAGAATATAGTTAACATTTACCCTTCTTTTGCTCTACCAATACCCATATGGCTTGGATGTTTGTCTATTTGAAAAATCTGTAATGCCTCATGAGCAGCCGCATCAAGCTTGAGAAAGTTGTTTCTAATTTATTTTTTTGTAAAGCAATACATTTGCACACTATGACTTTCATCTCTCAATGAATATATCATTATCCAAGAAGAACAAAAAGATAAGTTTCAAATAGATGAAAATAAATAATATTTAGACATTAATGACAATAAAGAAAAGGATACAGTGATATTTCTACCACCGAATCAATAGTAATTGATGCATTTCCACACTCCTGTTCAAGGGTATCTACTATCCTTTCACTTTCTAATATGGCAAGAAGACCCCCACTTGCACGAACTTGAACTTCACTTCTCATGTCCATCATGGAGCTCAGCTGCAGGTGATAAAAGAGTAAAGTAAGCCTAATAATAAAAGAGCCCAAAAAAAAGCTCCATACATGTGTGAGGGTAAACAACTCTAAACACTGCCTCAATGGAATAGTTGTTTTGCGAAGATGGGTTGAGGCCAATGATGTAATGATATATAAGTAGGGGAAGCAACATGCATGGTTAACTCATTAGAGACAACTCAGTGGGTGAAAAGTGAAAAGTGAAAATGTGAATTCCTGCCTTGAAGGCCATGATGGGAAAAAGACTATGCCTTAAATAAACCCAAAACCTGGACAAAGAAAAAAATTCAAACTGAAGACAAGAACAATAGTGCAATTAAACTAACAAAAATAAAGCAACATACTTGACAACAAAAGAGAAATAAACCTCAGTAGATTCTTTCAAGGAAAAAAAAAAAAGCAAAACAAAGGCGAGCAATATCATGATATACATTTTTCAAAGGACTAATTCTGTTATTAACTCCAGTCTTAACAACACAACATCAAATCAGATATGATACCATGATAAATTTCCAATCCAAAAGCCCAAGCAATTAGGTGAGGGGTTCAACTGGTATATGTAGAAGTTACAAATTACACGCACAATCAATCTAGATTACTTGAACGAGTATAATCTAATACCAATACTGAGAAGCATTATAATTGACATGTAAATGTTTAAGATGCCACAGAGATGAGGCAAAAAGTCTTAGTTATTATTCTATTTGTATACAGTTAAAATGAGTTCACGGCATCTAGTAACAGTCAAATTACAAAAAGAATTATGAAGAAAATGACAACAATTATGACTTTGTCAAGACTTCGGCTTGAATGAACCATCTTAAGACCCAAGGAACTATTGTGTCATGTGATATATATAATTTTAAGTTTTCAGCTTACGTAAGAAATTCTCTCCTTGATGTTTAACCCATCATCCATCCCTGTTACTCGAAGGTAAACCAGTCTGCAAAATCCAATCAATAGAGGGAAAAGAAATGAGAGAAAAATTTATGAGAGAATAAGATCAATTATCAAATGGGATAAATATCACATAGAAACTATTTTCTCTTAACAAGCCATCGTATTGATGGAAAGCCGAAAAGGTGATTGGGTAAGGATGAAATGTCATTCTTAGATTTAAAGGGAAAGAAGAAACTTTGTATCGGAAATTGAGTAGTGTGAAGCCCCAAAAGATGCTAATTAGGTCATTTTTATGAAGTATTGACAAGGATCCTAATGTGAGCGTGTTAGATACAGCATACTATGATTTGAAACACATTAAACAGAATTCTCAGTGGACATTCTCTGGGCTGTTTCTACCTGTGCCATGCTTGCTCATAGCTAAATATTGAGCTTTTCACGAGCTTCACCATTGGAGCCTCAACTGTTTCATCTGCATCATTTTAGAGAGTACATAGGCCTACAAGCTGCTAGTTCATAAATTCATAAGTCAAGCTGAGATGAGAAGCATACCACTTCGTTGTAAAGCAGACACAAAGGACTCTTCACTCTTAGTGCTGGTGTATATGACCAGGGGATTGGCTTGATACTTAACTGAACCAATATTAGTCAACAGAAATATATGTGATTGAAAAAAATAAGACTTAAAGCAGAATTAATTAAATCCATAGCAGGTAGAAGCATAAGTTGACACATAAAAATAAAAACAGAAAGTAATTTGAGTGAAAAATGAAGTCAGAAGCTGTAAATCCAAACTACCAAGAAATACAATACCAAATTGGTAAAACTATAGACTCCATAAACGTATACATAAAACTCATACCCAGGTCAACCAAGGGAAAATCCCTGCTACCATCTTCCCAAACTTCCAGCACATGAAGTTGGCGAATACTGGAATCGTAATATGAAACTCCGATTCTGGAATGAAGTGTTGGAAAAGTCATCAAATCCCAAAAAAGAAAAAGATGGAAAACTGCTGCTTCAGACAAGGGGGGCACAAACAGATAAAGAGCCAATTTAACCTGTTAAAGGCTGTCACAATCATAAATTATTAAATCAACCATTTTCTGAATTGAAAAGAAATGAGGTGGCATATAACATTCCATTTCATTCCAGACTTCAAAACGAAATCCAATGTTTGTGAACAAGGTTATGGATGAAAGTTGAAGCAAAAGCGATCATGGATATGTTGGAAATAACAGCTATCATGTCATCAAATCTGTTTGAGAATGATGTTTAAAAAGCAGCAGTTCTTACTTCTTCATTTAGTGCAGTTGCATCTTAAAATGCAGCTAGATTTGCAACATTTCGTCAATATCTAAGTGAACTGCCCACTTGATAACTGTTTACTCCTATTAGAAAACACAATAAATTTATGCAGAACAGTTCAATTATCCCTCTTGTTGTGAAGTTTTAGCATTTAATCTGAAATAGGAAAAAGCTAAAAGTCTTAATATCTAGAATCCGGCTCAATTAATTATATACTCCGACACACACCCTCATGTGGCAGCTCGTTATCGCTTTGCACGTGGCCCGTGGACAAGTCTCCTTCTTGCCTTATGCTGGAATTTAAAATTATTTAATTAAGACTAGAACTCATGAGCTTAGGCCAACAAGACTCTGAAATCATGTATAGAACCAACTCAACTAAAAGCTTAAGTTGATAGTTGAAGATCCAATATTAATTATATACTCTACACAATAAGTGATGCTAAAATCCCAAATTCTAAAGCCATGAACTTGTGTCTTAATGAAATTAGAGATATAATAAAGAACGAACAGTAGATTGTGTATAGAACAAGAATTCCATACAAGCGTTTGATTATGTTAGTTGTAGAACAAAAAATGTGGCGTTTTCCCGCCCATTTTAAACTAATATGATAAACATCAGAAAAAGAAAAGGTTGCTAGTAAGAAAGAAGCTCACCGATGACCTTGGAGAACACATGCCATATAGACCTGCATTCGGATGCAAACAAATTGATCAAATGTAAGAAAATATACACCAACTGTATTATCAATTTAGAAAGGTGGGTTTCTAAGAAAATAACAGCTAAATATTCTGATTGCTTTATTAACTATAATTAAAGTATCTAACAACTATATACCCATCAACAAGCCTTATGGAACATGTGGTATTCTCCATTATAATGTCAAGTGAATTGGCAATTATATTAGCATAGTTTTATCATTGCTATGAATTCTATAATACATCTTGAATATCATAAAATTAGTTTAAGAGCTTGACAAAAGGCGATTAGCTCAGCACGCGCAGGCATGTCTTTCAACGGGTATCAAACTCTAAACAATTTCTGTGAACAAACATTCAGTTTAAAGGGAGCAGTTCCAGTTTCAGTCTAAACGAAGAAAAAAAAGGTACTGATAATAGTTCCAACTTCCAAACATTCGACTACGTTTGTCTTTCAAAAAAAAAAAAAAAAGGAAATCTTCAAGCTTCTGAATTTGGGTGAAACGGAATAAACTACAATTACTAGAAACATGTGTGCTAATCCGATCTTCCTTTTTTTTTTTTTTGGGAAAAAACATAGGACAAACCAGATTTACTGGCAAAGATTCACCTATATGACACAATACACATTGCTAGACAGAGTATTGCTTGAATTTTAATGCAAGTCATAAACACATGCATCAACATTATTCATCAAATGACAGTACTAATTACAACTGATAACATTGTCTTGATACATATGAGGCACTTATATAAACAAAAAACAAATGTTTGTTTAATCAGCATCCCTAATATATACAGTGTAAGACTCTCTTTTCCATCAATGCCTATGATAGAGCATACTTTGCTAAGAATTCTAAAAGTAGTTATCAATTTATCATTCAAACAAATCCAAAAGTTGTTATCAACATATGATAAAGCTTTCAAAATCAAAATGCCTTATTATCATTCAAACAGATCCTAACTGAAGCAGAGAGTAAATGTAAATAAAAAGGATAATGCCTAAACGGCTTGGAAATAGTCCAATCAGAATTTAATTCACTTCAACATTAAATCAATTTTCAGTTTAATCAGGTTTCCTATCTTTAAGACTATCAACTAATAATCACCAACTGAACGGAATGAAGAGCAAATGAAGTGGTTCCAAACATCGAAATCAACATTCAACAGTGATGATCTGGTTCAAATTCAACAGCCGCTAAACTTGAGCTTACAATTTTCGCTTATAGAACCTGAACTATGATGGCCCGAATTAAGCTCGGCAACTTATGATTTCAAGTAAAAACACTAGAATAGTTCAGATTTTCTTGTGCTTTCTCGGCAACCAAACAGATTAAGAGGAAAATGAGTTGAAATCCACCTGAGGAACAGCTTCAGTTTCGCCGACCTCCTCTTCCATTTCTTCTGCTCCAAGTTTTGAGAGAGAGAGAGAGCAATAAGCCAATATAATGAGTTCGACTGTATCTGCTTATTAATTATTACCAATACCAAAGGTTGATGAAGGAAATTAGCGCTAATATATTGGGCGGGGAAACAGAACGGTGTCGTTTTATACTTTTATGCTAAAGCGAACTGGTTGGGCCTGGGCCTGTGCATGTGCCAGACCCAGAAATGTACAATCGAGTGAAACTTTAGACTATCATGAACTATTTCACTTTCATTCGTTAGTTAATTTTGACGGAATTTTTTAAAAATTTCAATTTTGCACTTGTTCTTTTTATTTATTTTTTTACTTTAGACTACCATATACTTGTCACATTTTATAATTGACTATTCTGAACTTGACATTTTTTAAAATTTCTATCAAAATTAACTGAAGAAATGAATGAAAAATAGTTCATGATAGCCTAAAGTTAACAAAAAATATAAGTTATATTTATTACAAAAAGTGGCAGAAACATAGTAGTCATCTGTAATTATCACTTAAATTTATCATTAAATTAAAATTTAACATAAAATACGTTTCAAAGAGTATGAATAATGATTTTTTTAACTTCACATATATTAAACATTATTCGCCTTATGTCTTAAAATATGTCCTATTTTATTTTTTCAGTCTAAACCATGTGGTTTTAGAACGGGATTGCACTTTGGTGGTTGACACCTTTAAACCGTTAGACCCCGCCTAAACCAATCTCATTCGAGTTTTGTTCACAGGTTAAGATTTCACCTCTCCCCAAGAGTGTGTTGAGTGAGGATCGAAACCGAGACATCTACCCACTCACGCAACCCGTGTTAACCTACTGCGTCATCCCTATTAGGTATATGTCATGTTTTCTATTCTGAAAAATGTTATGGAGAAGTATGTTAGTATTGTACTCTCCCCGTTTCAAAATTAGTGTTATGTGTTTTTTGAAATTTTGTCCCAAAATGAGTGTCATCTTTTTTTATATTTAGTAAATTAGTTATGCATGAATTGTCAATATATAAAAAGTTAATTAGTATTCCTTCATACATGATCACGGTGATACTAAAAAAAATATATCACAGTACTAACTAACTTATTTTTCTTAAATAAATCGCAAAAACACTTATTTTAAAACAGACTAAGTATATTCTATATTCTATTCACCTTGTACATATGTTTTAACGTGCGACTTCTATTGAATTTGACCTCGAAAGGGTTTGGTAAAACATCAAATCCAAGTAGTGAGCAAGTCAAGCAAGTATTTTGTCCAAATTTGGAGAAAGCAAAGCCAGTTGGTTGAGTTATTAGCTGACTCTATCTCATCCGTCAGCTTGAACCTTCCTTGTAGACTTGGATTTGTTGTCGCAAACGCGTTGAATGAATTAAATTTGCAGCTTCAGACAATCCCAAACTGCAATACAGCAATAGCTTGACTCTTTTCCACGTATAAAAAACAATCCTAATGGGTTGTCTTTTGGTTTTCGTTTTGTCATTTTCTGGCTTAAATAAGTTGTCAATCACTCGCCATCTTGACAATAATGTTTAAAGTAATTGCACATGAACTCTATTTACTTTACACGTTTTGCACGTGAATACTTTAAAGTTTTATTTTTACTTTTGACTACCATGTACTTTATACGTTTTGCACATGATTTTGCTTGACTTTTGAGTTTTTCGGCGAGTTTTTGCAGTTTCCGACGATAATTGGTCGCCGGAAACTTCAAAGATTTATGTGTTCTTAAATGTTGAAGAAGGGCAAAATGAGCATTTCTGAAAGAAAAAAATTAGGTCATGTGCATGACACATGATCAAAAAAGAGAATATTTTGTTAAAAATAGAATATTCCGTGACGGAGAGGCCCCCGACATAGTACAAGGTAGTCAAAAGTTAAAAATAAAACTTTAGAGTATTCATGTGTAAAACGTGTAAAATACAGAAGGTTCGTGTGCAATTACCTCTTTATTTCTTGTATTACAGGCGGAAAGAATAATTTCATATATATACTAGTAAACAACAATTATATTTCCCAAGTAAATCAACGTAAATTTCATGAGCATGTTTGTGAGTACTGATCAACAAATTGGTATCGAATGCAAATTAGATATTATTTAGAAAAATTCGGATACGAATAGTTAAAAATTAGGAGTAATCACATTTTACTGTTTTGTGCTTAAAGTCATTCTCAATTCACTACTTTAAACTACTATTTTAACTATTCACTACCATATACTTGTAAAAAAAATTATCCGTCCAAATTTCTTTTAACTTACCTTCATTAACAAATGAAAATACGAAAACACCCCTAACTATTCAATATCATGCACTTTTTCCCATCACGTTACTACCCTGTTAGATTTTTTTCCATCACGTTATTACCCTGAGAGAGAGTCAAATTTCGTTAAAATTTACAAATAAAATGGACGGAAACACAATTTGGACCTAACATGGTAGTTACATGAAAAAAAAATTCTTTAGGGTAGTAACATGATGAATTGGAATCTAACAGGGTAGTAACATGTAATTACCCCTAATTTAACTATTTTTCTCGGAAATAGCTAAAGTGCTAAACTACGTTGTATCGTCTCTTCGACTTGGTCTTCAAGCTTGGGCTTGAAACCCAGTTGAGCCTCAATCTTCACTTGATGGGCTTGATCTACAAGCTTTTAACCTTGAAGTCCTGAATGGACTTCTAGTCCTCGTATGGGCCTAGTGACCTGCGTACAGAACGCACGGCTAAGCGGAGACCCGGATGTGTGCCTGGAAAACTGCCTCCAGCGTGAGAATAAGTCACTTTGCACACAAACGGGATTGTAAAGCTAACCAGCTGCTAGCTAAGATCGAATAGGGCA
>JAYMTK010000607.1:0-20688 GCA_036897405.1 Pelargonium myrrhifolium
GGTAGGACATCGATTTGAAAAGTAGACCTGCTTCAGCCCAAAAGATCTTTGTTAAACCTCTCTCGCAAAGCAACGATTTTTCCATCTCGACAATTTTATGATTCTTCCTCTCGGTCACACCATTTTATTTTTGAGGCGTGTATCCGAACGTCAGTTGTCTCTCTATGCCTTCATATTCACAAAATTTGTGGAACTCATTGGAAGTATATTCTTTGCCTCGATCACTTCTCAATGTTTTGATGAAACATCCACTTTGCTTTTCGACAAGACTCTTGAATTTCTTGGACAGGGTAAACACCTCAGAATTTTGTCGCAAGAAGTAAATCCATGTCATTCAAATAAAGTCGTCGATGAATAGGATAAAGTACCTATTCAGAGCATGAGATGGGGTGTCTATCATTCCACATAGGTCAGTGTGGACTAGCTCCAACTTATCCTTTGCTCTCCATGCTACTCCTTTCGGGAATGATTGTCGGTGATGTTTTCCGAACACGCATTCTTCACAAACATCTTGTTATTCTTTTATTTGTGGTAGCCCGTGCACCATGTTCTGGTCGGAAAGGGCTTTGAGACTTCGGTAGTTGAGGTGGCTAAGTCGTTGATGCCATAGCCTTGATTCATCTAAGGTTGTAGCTTGGAGTGCTTTTGCTTCAGAATAGTTGATGTTCATGGAGAAACTTTGGTTTACCATTTTTATCTTGGTAAACACCTTCATTCTGTCTCATTTGTTGTAGACTGTGCACATATTGTTGTCGAATTTAAGTTTGTATCCGCTCTCGATTAGTTGTCCTAGACTGAGCAGGTTTTGACTCAAGCTTGGCACACGGAGAACGTTATTGATATGGATCGGTCCTTCCTTTGTGTTGATTGAAATTTTGTCTAGTTCTTTAGATCCGACGAGCTCTCCATTTTCGAGATGGACTGATGTTTCGACGCTTTTGTTGATCTCAAAGAATATACCTCGGTCTGGTGTCATATGATTGTTACGCTCGCTGTCACGCAACCATTTCTTCGTCTTCTTGACTTTGGCGGTGTGGCATGCTTAGAAAGTTCCATACGCTTCTTGGTCTTCTTGGTGCACTTCGGTTTTATTTGCTAATGGACGTCTCGGGTTCAACAATCTTTAGCGAGGTGACCAAACCAATTGCACTTGTTGTATGTCAATTTTTCTTTGTATGAGCAGTCTCGTTCAACATGTCTTGATCTGTTGCATATGTTGCAAGTTAAGACAGTTAGAGCTTTTCGTCGTACTCTTCCACTTGAGTTTCAACCTCGGCTTCTTTAATGTACTCCATTTCTTGTTTGGTGGTAGCTTGAACCTTTAGCTCATAATTGATTTTGAATCTGTCCTTCATTTCAGTATTGGTTGTTGAGGTTGAGCTATTGAAACATACTTTCTATTGGCTTTTCGTCATGTCTGGACGATCTCTTCTCGGACGACTTGAAGGATGCCATCACTTCTTGAATCGCAAGTTTAGATAGATCCTTCATTTATTAGATGAGAACGATGATGTGGCCGAACTTCTCTACGAGGCAGATGAGGATTTTCTTGACGTGTCTCTTGTCGGTGATTTTTTTTCCGAGACTCTGCAATTGGTTGATTAGATCAAAGAATCTGTTGAAAACTTCTTCATTGTCTTGGTCTCTTTCATTTTCACGTTCTTGAACTCCTTTTGTACTTTTTGGAGTTTGATAGCTCGGACCTTAACATCTCCTTGGAATTCGTTTTGCAAGATTTCCTAAGCTTGTTTGGCTGTGTCGGTTCGCATGATTCTCGGAAAGATAACTTTGGTCACAACTCTTTGGATTACTGACATAGAACTTGCATCGGTATGTCTGAGCAAATCGGTCTTTTTCACCATGGCTTCAGGATGCTCGGCTCCGTCAACAAGTTCTTCATATCCCTTCGTCACAACCTCCTATTGATTAAGAGATCGGAATATGGTCTTTATCTTCACAAACCAAAAATCATAATCTTTTCCATCAAACTTGGGAATTAGGTGGTGGCTAGAAGTTGATGTGGGCGTGGATGAAGAAGCAACAGATTCTCTTCAGTTTCATTTGGTCAAGAATTTTGAGCTTTGATACCAATTGTTCGGTCGGTCAAGAACTTTGAGCTCTGATACCAATTGTCCTCTTTATTAAAACTAGATGTATGAGAATGATATTTTATGAGCAGAAATAGTTTGATAGATATTGAATTCTATTCAATACATAAAGAGAGAGATATAATGTCTTTATATAAACGTACAAAGCTTGAAGACAAAAGCTGACTTGTAGAGAAAACTAAGCATACTTAAATTAGAAGCTAAACGAAACTTGCAAGACATGTTGTCTTGGAGAGCAAGTCTCACACTAATAAGACAACATTAATTAATTGAATAAACTTAACACATTCATTCTAACAACCACTATTTAAAAGGGTAATTACATGTTATTACCCTCTTAAATTCTGGTTTTTCATGTTACTACCCTGTCTCATCATGTTACTACCCTGATAGATATTTTTCCATCACGTTACTACCCTGAAGTTGCCTTTTTCCGATTCTATTAAAAATTTCATCAGTTAACATATAAAAAGACAAAAATACCCTTACTTTTTTAAAAATAATAATATAATATTAATTAAGAATAATTAAAAAAATAAATGAAAGGAAAAGACGCGGACGACGTCTTCTCCGGCGAGACAACACGACGACGAGGAGAGCCCAGCACGGCGACGGAGCGAGCCAAGCACGGCTCGTCTTCTTCGGTGAGCTCAGTACGTCCTTTTCGTTGCCCACAAGCTCCGTCGTCCGTCCAAATCGCTCCATCTGAGCTCGCCGTCGGGAATAGGTGTCGTGCTCCATCTGAACAGGTGCCGTCCAAATCGCTCCATCCACTCCAAATTGCTCCTCCAGCCAGATCTCGCACCGCTCCTTGCACGACACGACTCAGAGCCGTCTGTCCAGATCTTGTCGATCTGCAACCACTCACCGCACTTGTCCCCGCCGGAGGTGCTCCTCGGCAGGATTTTGAACACGGACACTTCGCAGACCACGAGGAGGGTGTGCTCGAACGATTCCTCCTCCTCGAACGACATCGTTATCGGCGGTCCGGCGAGATTTGAGAGCAATGTGCGAGACAATCCAATATTTGTGGAGGTTTGGGGGAATCTGAGAGAGTGTAAATGGAGTGAAATTGAGGTTCTGGAAGTGGAATTCGAGGTGAATTTGAAGTTGAGGAAGGTGAAGAGAAGGTATCAATGGAGGCTGCAGAGAGAGAGAGACGTGGGCTCGAAGTGTTGTTGCTTTTGTTTGGAAGATGGTCAACTGAATCAGACGCGATAGAGGAAGAAGAAGACAGGCAGGCAGTGATATTACCGAAATGCCCCTAGATTGTCACAGAAATGACATTGTAGGGCCTGGCCCATATAATTTGTTCTCAAAATATTGTGGGCTTGGCCCAATCTGATTTGGGCTTTTTAGCCATTGGATTGTTTTTAGTGACATGTTTAAGAAAGTATTTCTTTTTTGTCCTCATACTATCAATTTCGTTTTATTATGGTACCTACTTTGATTTGTGTTTCAATTTAGTCCTAAAATCATGCTAATTTGTTTCAAATTAGTTCAATATGTAACTATGCGGTTAAATCAAAATGAAATTTAGTTTAACTTTTATATTTTTATGAAAACAATATTATAATGTGGTGTTCTCCGTGGGATGGCGTGGCGTGGAGTTTGTATCAGCAGTACTGTTTTGTTTTTCATAAAATACGACGAATTTGTATAGTTGAATAAATAATTTGGAACGAAAACTTGATTTAAATATTAAATTTAAACAAAATTTACTGTGAGCAACGAAATAAGACATTTTCAAATTTCAATGTGTTAATGTATTTGTTATTGCTAGGGTTAACCATTAAGCTTTTGAGCAATTGTTTGGCTCTATTTTTTCGATTTTGGTATATTCGAATTTTAGGTATATGCGAATTCAGATTCAAAATTTACTCTCTCTTTTCCTAATTTATATAGCTTATTTGAGGGCAAAAGTGCAAAACCAAATTATTTTTTGAAAATTTTGGCAAAACAACGTATTGGGCTTGGCCCGTAGTTTTTATAGATGGAATCATCATATTTGGGCCTATGGCCCACGATATAGTAACAAAGCTCGCTAAATCGCTGTTTGGTAACGAACAACATCCTATTCTCCTTGCTCATAAATATATCCACACATCCAAACAGACCCCATTTCGCATTCCGGTATAAATGGAAAAAGCCGTGGACAATTTCGGGATTTGAAGCTCACAGTCTCTCAGTTCCAACTTCTAACAGTCTGTGAACTCTGCGGAGACTCGAACCACACTCCAAACCTTCCGTACGATCTCTCTCGATCTAAAACCCTAGGGTTTGACGAATCGATTTCGAAGCTCTCATGCATTAACCTTTGTTTTCTGATTTTGTGCGTTGTTGTTGTTGTTGCAGTGATGGCCAGGAGCCTAGGAGCATTTCTAGTGCTGGTTCTGGCAATTTCGATCTGCGAAGCTGCGTCGACCGTTCAGCCTGTTTCAGACTCTCACCGATCTGCAGCTTCGGAGCTGTTTAGTCTGATCGATGGATCGTTTGGAAGGTCAATTCAACGCTTGAATTTATCGTTAATTGTTTTTGTTTTATGTTAGTTTGTTTTGTTATTTATACTTGAAGTTTCATTTTGCGGAGTGGAAATGGAGGAAAAATCGAATTTAGATTGTTTTGGATACTCGCAATCTAGGATTTGGCGTTTTTTGGTTTTGGTTTTCCTAAATTGTACTGGAAAGATGCAGAAATTTAGAAAGCAAGCCTAAATTTCTGCAGTTGTTTTTATTTTATGTTAGTTAGTTATAATTTATTCATACTTGAAAGCTCATTTTGTGCTTTGGAAGTGGAAGAAATGGAGAGAGAAAATGAATTTAGATTGTTTTGGTTACTTGAAATCTAGGATTTGATGTTTCCGAAAGTTTACAACAAATGAGGCAGGAATTTATAAAGCAAGTTAGTTGTTGTTTTATTTACTATTAGTTGAAAGCTCATTTTCAGATCAGAAATTTTGAACTGATTGTTGCTTTGGTTGACTATTGTTAACTATTACTGTTTCTCTGAAAAGAAATATAATTATCTGGTAAAGCTATGCTCCATAATGTAGGCAGTTAAGCCAAATTTTGAGGCATTTTCTTTGGTAGATATTATTGTATGAGTTGTCTGCGTGATCCTCATTTCTTTTAAAGCAGATGTCTGAGGTGATCTGTATAGTGCATTAACATGGCTGGGGAATAACCTGAGCGAATAAGTTGATATTTTTCTAACTGTGTTTAAGCTGCAGTTACTTGGCATTTGTTTGAAATTACTTGCGTTCTTTCATCATCAAGACAATTTGAAATACTGAACTAATTTGAAGTGATCAGCTGTGCTCTTTCTATAATATGATTGCTCAAATGCGTGATGGATTCCCTTTTTGTCTTCAGGCTACTAATTTTCATTTATTAATGCTCTGTTATTTACATTTGGCTATTTTCTTTTTCTTTTTTGATCTGAACATTTGACCATTTTCTACAATATATTTATTCATTTTGAGAAGATAAGGGTGAACAACTCTCTGAGTCATATTTGCATTCTGCAGCTTAGAAGAGACTTATCAGGCTCTAAGAACATTTGAGATTCTAGGAACAAAAAGACCTGATATAAGCACAGCAACATGTCAGTCTGTATCAGAAAATCTTGGGTCCTCATCTTCAACTCCAAAAGATTTGTACTACGCCTTAAAAGTTAATGGAATATTGAAGTGCAATGTTAATGATGAGGTTTATGAGGTATTCTTGAACTATTGCCTTTGATGTGTTGTTCGCAAGTTGAATCATTGACTTTAAGTTGATGAAAAAATGGTGAGTGACTACTAATGTTTAAACCATTTCTCTTCTAAAGGGTCTCATATCAAGACTACAAGCTTCTGTCAGTGGTGCAAGTTCATTACTTGATTTCCACTATTCAATCGGAAGTTTGGTACTCATTAAGGTAATTAATTCACCAGAAAATAACAGTTCTGATTTCAGTTTTATGCATGTATAAGAATTTTTTTTTTTTGCTGAACTGTAAAAACTCTGGTACTTGGGAAAGCAACATTGGTGAGGTTGTGAAATCCTTCTAGTGTTACTTGAGCAGCCCTTTTAGTAAAATATTTACCTAATTTGTAATTTATAATGTTTTTCTCTCTTTCTGAATGAAGGATCAAACTTCTAATGTTGATGTTCAACTTGGAGATGCTGTTGGAGCTTTTCGTTCCATCAAGGTAGGTGCTATGGTAGTCAATGTTACGGTTGTTATTCTAGCTTGTTTTCTATCCCAGATGTAACCATAATGTCCAGTTCTAACCCTTGACATCAAATTTGGGTGATAAAATTATACTTAAGTTACCCTGTTAATGTTTGGATTGATTTAATGTTATTTTCAGGCTTTGAGCCAGAGTGATGGAAGATGGCGCTATAGTTCTAACCAACCCGAGTCCAGTACTTATGCTGCTGGTAATTATCATCATGCTGCAACTCAATCACTATGATGTGCCAACTGCTAACCCATCAGTTTGTTGCATTGTTGAAGTTATGTCTTAGTAATATGCTCATGCATGTCCGGATTATTACTCATTTGTATGAGAGATCATATTGTGCAGGAATAGCACTTGAAGCTTTGGCTGGAGTGATCTCATTGGCATCTTCAGAAATCGATCAGTCTTTGGTAATTTGAAATTTTGCTGTAATTTATATATAGAACTTTTATTGATTTATAATCTTGAAACTTTATCATGATATGTTTCTCATTCGTACACAATTCTTATTATATCATTGACAGATTAGTACGCTGAAGAACGATGTACTGAAGCTTTTTGATAGTATTGAGAGATATGGTACGTGCAACTTTTTTTTTTTTTTTTTGAAAAAATTCTTTTAGCAGTAACATTTGTTCGCATGTCAATGGCTTTAAGCTAATAGTGCTAGTTTTTTTAGAGTTTGGCGCACTAGTTAGTACTTGCATGACCACCACTGCAATTGTCTCATGTATGATGAGAAGAATCTTTTGTAATTGCATTGTTTTGTAACATATCAAGTCCTTGTTTTGTCTGATTGATATCATATGGGAGAATGTTTGATCGTTTGTATGGGACCAATAATCTTTGGCATATAGCTGATGATGAGAAAAATGGTTGTGTTACGTGCCTCGACCAGTGTAGCCTTATCCAAACTGTGTTCTCTTGATACTCCTCCGACATAGATCATTGTTCTTTTATTGGATTAAAACCATATATTGCTTATCTTTTTCTTTCTCTTAGCATATATAATTAATTGTATTTCTTTAATGTAGAGGATGGGGCCTACTACTTTGATGAGGAAGTTGTTGACTCACACGAACATCAAGGTCCACTGTCAACTACCTCATCAGTTGTTCGAGGGCTGACAGCATTTGCTGCTGTGACTCCTGGAACTTTGAACGTGAGTGGAAGCATCCTATTTGACATGAGCTCTGGTCAACTACTTTTATCATTCCTTGTATTGTAGTGATTTATTGTTCCATTTGCAGGTCCCAGGGGATAAAATATTGGGCCTGGCTAAATTCTTCCTAGGCATTGGAATTCCTGGAGATGCACGGGACTTTTTCAACCAAATCGACTCATTAGCTTTCTTGGAAACCAACAGGTAAAGTACTTTCTCAATATCATTTTATGTGCTAGTCATTAAACATATCTCAGTATATGTGTGTTATGTATCAAATTTTGCAATCAAGTTTAGGTAGTAAGGTTGACCGTGTTTGGTTCTAGAAAAAGTTGCTACAATTGCATTGTACAAAAAAATGATAAAAGTGTAAATGAGTAATTCAGCTTAGGGAAATTATGCTCTGCAGTAGTTCAATGAAGAGAACCAAAAACAACTCAGAATGTCCCATACGTGTTTCCTTGTGGTTTCTTATCAATGATCTCGAGACTGAAACTATGTTTGGAGCACAAAATGTTAGAAATTGATGGCATATGTACCTTGACATCTATTTTCCCTTGCTCATTCTTTGTTGTGAATGTAAGAAAATGGATGGCTTCTCTTCTCAAGTACTCGGGTTATAGTTTTTCAGTTATGTAACTATGCCTTATTGATGTAGGGTTGCCATTCCTCTGATTTTGTCGCTTCCATCAACAGTTCTGTCGCTAACCAAGAAAGACACACTCAAGGTATGTTTAACTAAATAAAATATGTACATTAGTGTACATGGTATGCTAGTTTTAACATTTGTTATAAGAATTTGCTTCTTTCTTGATATCAGTGAGTTAAAAAGTACACGCCTGGTCCCTGGAACACCTTTAAGTGTGTTTAAATTAAAGGGTCCAAGGCAAAGCTTTATTTTATTTGAAGCCCATCAGCTTTAATGAAGCTGGGAAAGAAACTCACTTTTTAGGGTTATAAAAGGCAACTGAATCTGTTTATTTCTTTCCAAAGAAAAAGGGCTCATGCCTTGGAGTACCTTCGCTCCTTAAATGCTCTTAGATTGACTTAATTCACTGATAATGATGTCCTCTTGTTCTTCTATTTATATGTAGATGACAATATATTGTGTATCTAATGTGCTAGGACTAGCACCATCTCTTCATTGTTCTTCATTTGTAATTTAGTTGAAAACTTGTATGCAAGTGATGATCGATTCACAAGTCAAAACATAAATAATGTTCACTCAATGCGCCGTTTGACTGTATCTGTTTTATGATAATACGTTTGGTGTATCCATGAATTTC
Organism: Pelargonium myrrhifolium; assembly: GCA_036897405.1. Classification (NCBI taxonomy): domain Eukaryota; kingdom Viridiplantae; phylum Streptophyta; class Magnoliopsida; order Geraniales; family Geraniaceae; genus Pelargonium; species Pelargonium myrrhifolium. The sequence continues at coordinate 8,782 of JAYMTK010000607.1, forward strand.
TTATTCGCCATTATATTGAATTTTTGGTGGTGTTGCAATTTTAGCTTATGACATTCTGTACTTGTTATATATAAACAGGTCAAGGTGAATACTGTACTTGGTTCAAGTGCACCTTCTCTAACAGTGAAGCTTGTGCGAGCTTTCGGTTCTAGTTCGAAGAGTAAATCCATAATTGAGAGTGAGGTGCAATAATTATTTGTCTTATCTTTTCTTCATTTGTCTCAACATATTCTTGCCTTACTATTTTCTGAATCAGTTTATTGTATGCGATCCTTACTTCATAATGTTTGTTGCCTGTAATGTAGGAACTCAAGTTTGATTCCAACAATGAGTTCTATTACTTGGATGCTCTACCAAAGGGTGTTGATGTTGGAAGTTACATGTTTGTTTTTGAGGTAATGATGTTTCCATTTGGTACAATCAAACAAAAGTTATCTAAATGTCATGCATGACATAATTAACTATTTTATAGATCGTGCTTCAAGAATCTGAGGATAAGAAAGTATACACTACCGGAGGCCCGACTCAAGTACCAATATTTGTCACCGGGGTCATCAAAATTGAGAATGCAGAAATTGCTGTACTAGATAGTGATCTCGGGAGCATAGAAACCCAGAAAAAGTAAGTTCATTTCTATCAATATATCTCTATCGCATTTTTCTTTCTATCAACTGTAACTGAACTTTGAGCATATATGTAACTTAAATATGAACGTCATTCTACTTCTTCGATCTATCTCAGGCTAGATTTAGCTGGAGCAAATGCTGTGTCATTATCAGCCAACCACCTTCAAAAGCTGAGACTATCCTTTCAATTGACCACTCCTCTTGGGCATGCTTTTAAGCCACATCAGGTGATATTCTTATTTCCTTCTTTGCCTCCAAGATGACGTTCTTTTACACGGTAGGTTACAAATATTGTTTCTCTGCAGGCATTTCTGAAGTTGAGTCACGAGACCAAGGTGGAGCATATCTTTGTGGTGGGAAGTTCTGGAAAACAGTTTGAGATAATTCTAGTTAAGTTTCATCTGCTACATCTATAAAGTCACGTTCTTGTGCTCATATTATTATTGCTGTTTTGGTCAATTAATATCATTGATCTCATAGTTGCCGATTGTGTTATAGGATTTCCTTGGACTGGTAGAGAAGTTTTATTATCTCTCAGGGGTATATGATATCCAGCTAACTGTTGGTGATGCTGTCATGGTAATCATTTGTTACTATTATTTTTTGTCTCGAGCTATTATCTATGTTCGCAAACTGAGCAAGTAGTGTTCGTTTTCAGGAAAACTCTTTCTTAAAAGCTATTGGCCATGTTGAACTAGATCTACCAGAAGCACCCGAGAAGGCTCCCCGTCCTCCTGCACAGCCTGTGGATGCTTACTCAAGATATGGACCCAAAGCAGAGATAAGCCACATTTTCAGGGCTCCAGAAAAGCTCCCACCAAAGGAGTTGTCTCTCACCTTCTTGGGTCTCATATCTTTGCCATTCATCGGATTTTTGGTTGGGGTGAGTCCTGCTTTAATATTTTCTTAATATATTACCCCCTCCGTCCCAAAATGAGTGTCCTGTTTCTCTTGCAATTTTGTCCCAAAATGAGTGTCCTATTTTCTTTTCTAGTAAGTTATTTATGTATGAATCGTCAATGGTAACCTTACAAAAAGTTAGTTAGAATTTCTCAACACATGATCATGAGGATATAATAGTAAACATGCCACACTAACTTCTCCTTAAATTTTCTCAAAATAGAAAGGAGGACACTCATTTTGGGACGGAGGGAGTATTAATTTATGATTCAGCCCAAATCTTTCCACTCTTTTTTTCTTAGTGTTTTATGCTCTAATTACTGTTTGGTTGATGCCAATTGAAGTTGGTTCGACGATTCCTGAATTCCTACACCAAATTGGAATTTGGGCACCATCTTTAGAACTTAAATCAGGGTCTCCGAAAGATAAATGGGTCGCGTTCAAGACTGAATGATAGTTGCCTCTCGTGTAGTAACTAGTAACATATGATCATAATTCATAGGTCTAATAGCGGCTTTTGCTTTTGTTGGAATGTTGGGTCACAAATTACTTGTCGGTCCAGTGGCATTGGCATTTCGGGAACTGCCAAGTTCTCTTGAGATTGAGAATTCCAACATTAGGGGTGATATCACGTTTTCACGGGTCATGTTCCAAGTTTAATATTATGTTAAATATGCCAACTCGAACATGACTCACTAATACGTGGATTGATAACCCTTAGGCAAGTTTGACACGAATAGGACATCACTAACTAAACGGGTTGGGTTAGTCGACACAAACACGATCAAAGCTGAATTTAAACCCGCTTAATTGTGTCGTGTTTGTATCAAATTACGAGCCATGACCTAAATTGCTAATAGATGGTCTGTAACATGCTAGAGAGGTACACTAAAGTACTCTAGTGTACTGTTGGGCAGAAGTGGACTTTGAAGTCAATTATTTTCATTTATTGGATGCATTTTGTTTTTATGTAACAAATGTCTCTGTTTTAGCTCCAGATTGTCAGTATTGTATGTTTAACATCGTTTTTCTCTTATGTTTCTAATAGCTATTACGTTTGGGAGTGAATATGAAGAACTTCCCTACTTCCACTGTACCCGCAACCTTTGCCGCCCTCTTCCATTTAGGACTTGCTGCAGTTCTGCTACTTTATGTGCTTTTCTGGGTGAAGGTTAGTTTATCGCCTTTTGCTTTCCCTTTATTTGACAACAGGCTGCTAGTCAACAGAGCTGGCAAATCGGGTTCGGGTTGTTGAACCCCCTAACCCAACCCGAAAGTACCCGAAACTTGGTTGGGTTGAGAAGTCATAACCTGAACCCGCAATAGGTGTGGGTTTGCCTTTGCCTTACCTGTCCTGGTCTGGAAACCAACCGGATCTATATTATGCAACCCGAACCCACAAAAGACGTGGGCAACATTTTTGGGTGTTCACGGGTATGAGTCCAAATTGTCAGATAATTATAGTAGTGGACAGAAATATCATGGGAAGCTAAAAGTTTTCCTTGGTTCCACTTTTGTGGAGTTTACTTTTTCACGAATTGAAGGGCAACAAGAGTAGTCAAGTCAAATGTGGTTATTTCCGATCCACGTCAATATCAGTGACAATTGTGTTCTCGGGTTGTGCTCGTGTCGTTTTTTGATATACGAGAAATGAACATGTATCGTTAGTTAACGAGTTCAATGATACAATAAGAACACAACATGCTCAACACATTTGAATACTTGGGCTCAAAGCTATGAGACCCGACACGCATATATATAGATTTGAATTAACACTACACAACCTTGATACATTTGACTCATTATTCATTATTGACATGAGCTGTTTAGAATTTATCATTGTCTTTCGCCACGAGCACGAACACGACACGAAAACAGATTAGCTGAATTCAAATATGATTGAATTAACGACCCAAATTGTCAACCTACGCTTACATGTTTATTTCCTGTGTGCAGCTGGACTTATTCACCACACTGAAAGCACTCGGGTTCTTGGGAGCATTCCTGATGTTCGTCGGACACCGAATCCTTTCTCACCTGGCGTCTGCATCATCCAAGTTGAAATCTGCTTAAAGAAAAACCCGAAGCGAACCTTTTCGCCATTCCAGAATCGAACTCTGAGAAAGAAAAATGAGTAATTTCCCTCTCACAAGTATTAGTTTTAGACATTTTGACTCAGTTTTGTAGACTCTTTTAAGTTAAGTTATGTTTGGACCTTTTTAGACCCATGTCTCTAGAATTTTAGCACATACAGAATCGGACTTTATATTCTTAAAAAAAAAAAGTTTACGTTACTATCTCTTATTATTCATCTATAATAATGCATTTGACAGGTGATGTGGATTTTTTGGTACATAACTATCGACGCATATTTGGGTCCGAATACAGAGAAACTTAAAATCTGATACCGACTTAAAGACAATCCGATCCAATTAGACCAAAATTGGGAGCCGGACAATTTCACACAAATTAGCTGATTTTACAGTTAAATCCAATTTGATCAGTTTCTAAATCTAAATATATCTGAATCTCTTTTGGATCGAATTTAGATTAGTATTTATGAATTTGAATTCGGCCTGAAAATTTTAAAATTGCCATGCCTACTCTCAAATCCGATAATGTTTTTGTGATATTTAATTGCACATACTAGAAACCAAATGGAGTCTATTTTTTGAGATTATTATAAGGATAATTACATGTTATTATACATATTTTGCACGTTATCATTCTAATTTTTTTCGTTGTACATTTTACTATCCTAAATTTTTAAAAAAAACCATTCCGTCCATCCAAACTAATAGAAAAGTCGTTTAATGAGATCACGTGTTGGGCAAATGTGTAGGCATAATTTGTAAATGACAAGATTGCCCCATGTCTCCTTCATTTATCTACTTCGTTCTGGGTTGTGAAAATTAGGGCATTTGAAATTGGAGATTGTTGTGTTGATCTATTGTGTGAGGGGTTTTGTCCGAAATCGAAGTAGGAGGAGTTTTGGTTGGAAGTCGACAAGGGAAAGAGGAAGGGGTCGTCGAATATGAGCGAGATATTCTGGATTTACAAGTATGGAGTTTCAGTACCGATTCGAACTTCATAGTCAAAAGACAATCTGGACAGAAGATTTGCTGGTTGTGGAAGATAAAGTGTAAGTTTCGATTAATTGTATTCTTATTTTAGTTTGAGTAGAGTAGATTGCAAATGAAAATAAAATGTTTGAACTTTGAACAAATCTGAGTTGTGGGGTATATTTGAGCTTTACAAATCCTTTAAATTTGATGCATTTGTTTAAATTGTGTAGGTTAATTTCAAATGCAACTTTTTTTAATGGGTAGATATAGAACCATGTTTGTATGCAAAAACAGTGCTACCTGATTTGTATGATAAGATCAAGAAATTGAAGAAAACCAATAATGAATTAGAAGAGCAGAATTTGCCGCTCATGGAGGAGAACACATTGTTGAAGATGAAGTTTATGAAGAGGCTCCAAATAAGTGAAGAAACTGAGGACCTCCATGAAATGAAAGAAGTGATATTGGAGAAGAAATGAAGGATACAAAAGAGCACCCATGGTTGTACACAAACAATATTCATTGTTGTAGTTTGTGTTGTTGTTTTGGTGGCGGGTATGTTAATGTGTAGTGTTGAATGATGTCGGTGTAGATAGTGTTGATGTTGGTGTACGTAGTTGTGATGATAATGCAAAAAGTGTTGAATGATGTTGTTGTATAAACTTAAATGAAGATTGAACTTTGTTGAAATTGGTGTCCTGAATTGAAGTTAGATTCCTTTCAGTAATGGACATAAAATCTGGACAATTTTCATTCAATAATGCAGTATTGTGGATAAAGTTATTTTTTGATTGATTAAAATACAAGCCACCAGACAAGACATTATCAAAAAGGAGATTCTTTTCTCTATTACATCAGTGTGTTTTACTTTTTAAAAGTATAAACACATCAGAAACTTCAGTAGAACTCAGCTATTCAACTATTTTGACCTTGCCATCATGATCGGGGCGGTCTCTTAGGGTGTGCAAAGTGGACGATTGCACATGGCCCCGTCGGAAGAATTTATTTAACTGCGGTTCAGAACCGCAATTGAAACTTTATTTAGCTGCAGTTTAGAACTGTAGTTGAAACTTTTTACTGCGTCCCACTGACTTTTGGCTGCGGTTTTCTTAACATTCGACTGCAATTTTTAACCATAATTAACATGGACTAGGTAAAATTTAGTACTTATAATTGAAATTATGTAATTGTTTCGTGGTTAGATGTTTTTATTATAATTAACATGTAAAATATTATTTAATCCTTAAAAAAATATTACGAATCCCTCAAAAAAAAAAACCAACATTTATTAATTTATATATGTTTTTATTAGTTTATTTTATTGAGTTTGATCCCGAACGGGGATAGGGAAAATCCGATCCCCGAACAGGACAGGAACGAAAAAATCCCCGAATAAAAACGGGAATGGAGATGGTATTTTAAAATCCGCTCCGAACCCGACCCGTTGCCATTCCTAAATTTAATAAGGTATATGGTGGAAAATCTGAGTCCAAATTGAAAGCTCTACCCACAGTGATGCAAAAATCTGGACATTCTTAAATGAATCACACAAAAATGAGTCCATGACAGTTCCAGTCATAAACAAACCAAAACTGAATCAAAAACAACAAATAAACAAAACTAACAACAACAAAACTACAAAAACTACGAGCACGATTCGTGCTCACAACCAGCATCGCCGGAGAAATCTGGATTCAAATGCCTCAAAAATCTGCTCGGAAAACGAGTTTTGCTCACTCTGTATTCCGGAAACTCTCGGTAGTAAGCCACATTTTCTTCTGAACAACGAACACAATGTCATCGTCGTCACTTTGCTCGTTCTCTGCAGTCGCCACTGTTTGCCAGTGTAATGCTCGTAAAGTTCTCTTTATGAACTTCACGACTGGTGGTTTGTCCCGGATGATGACGAATCCTTTCGGCCGGAGAATTCGGTCCATTTCGATGAGTAAGTCCTCCGCACTGCACCCTTTGTTTTTTATGTCGGTAAAGATGTTCCAAGCATGGAGTAGATCGTATGTTCGCGGGTACGTTGAGAAGGCTTCGCACCTGTCAAAGTTGCACGCCAAGAATGGTTCGAGGAAAGATAAATATTCGATATTTCGATGACTGATTGAACTAAAAGATTAAACTAATAGTTGAGGGCTCGATTATATAGTTTTGTGCGCGGAAATGATGTTTTGTAGACAAATATGGGGACGGATTCTTGTTGGGGGTTTTCGGTTTGGGTTGAAAAGACCAACTCTAACCCAATCCACGAGTACTGTGGATTTTGGATTGTGGGTTTGCCATGGAAAATGTCTAGATTGTTTGCCTGAAAACCGACCCGGCTCAACTCAAAAACTTATAGGGGCATATTTTCTAGTTCGGGTTGAGATGACCTAATCCTAATCTAATCCGCGAGAATAACGGATTTTTAAGGAAAAATGAGTCCCCAACCAGATCCGCACATCTGTTGTAACAAACCCGACCAAACTCAACTCGAAAAGATGAAAACTAATCGGTCTATTTTGTGCCTGTGGGCTCGGTTTCAAATTGTAGCTCTATTGAGGGTTCAGTTTAAACTGATAGTTTCAAATTACCGATTCAACTAAAAGTTTAAACTGATAGTTGAAGGTCGAATTACAGTTTTCTACTCGATCAACGAAAACTAGTATCTCTTCTATTACAAAAACGTTTTACTAATTTCTTGCAAATGGACTCGTACTGATTAAGGTCGCCAAAGAAAGCACACTTCACATCTTCGAACTACACAAATCTCCTTAATATATGAAAAGAGCAGGAAATTTACGACAATATGTAACACGTACCAGTTATGAACGGTGCCTATCAAGCCTCGGTCATATATAATCTTAAGAGTGTTGGGTCCGTCTTCGGGAACCACATTCATAACCCAAACATCTTTGTCTCTCAAAGCGGCTGCGAAAGAACCCAAATGCGCCTTCATGTCCATCACGTTCCTTATTGTATTGGGTTGGACCTTCGGGCTTAGGAGGTTCCAATAACCGTCCACCCTCTCTTGCCAAACATCCTGCGACAAATCAATGTGTTCAACAAGACAATAACAGATTATTTGAGTATTCGTAGATCGTATATTGTGTGATTATTTACCATATCCCGTTCAAACTTTTCCGTGGAATGGCCAAAATCCGCAAGTCGGGGAGGAGGAGTAGTCAAGCGAAGAGGCCATGGAGCCAATCCGCTCCCTTGCGCTTTGTGTTGTTCTGTTCAAATTGGGACCAAACACGAAAGTTCAAGGACTATTCTGGTTTTAAAAAAAAGTTCGGTTTTGCTAAAAGATTCATGTAGCCGATTCCAACATCATTTAGAAAGCGGTTTGATCAAAACTATTCACAAGCTCTATACAAAACCTACATCAAAAAAAAAAAAAAAAAAAAACTAGAGTAACAGTACTTACGCTCAGTGTAAGGTGTGATGCAAGCTTCCATGGGCACATGCCAAGCAGCGTCGGGATCAGTATCTGAATTGCAAAGCGGAGGTTGAGTACCGGATGCTCGTTTATTGTAACAATTATTTGTCAATGGCTTGACCCATATGACGGTCTGGTTCTGCTTAGCTGCTATCTTCCAACACATTCGTTTCACAAGAGCGCTCATCTCTCGCCAAATTCTCAAATCCTTCTCGTCTTGCGCATAGGCTTCGGGAGACGAGTAAGCAAAGTAGCCTCCCGGTCTGAGCAACCTATCGAGCTCAAGGAGAAGGATTCCGTCTCTTTGGAGCCAATCAATCCTACAACGAGAACAATGTGCAAAGTCGAAGGATCTACTCGGATAAGGTAGTCTTTGGGTTCCCAAAACACCGAGATACGCGGGAATTCCTCGCTCTAGAGCAAACTGAATCTGGTTTTCGTGAACGTCGTTTGGTGCTAGCGACATTGCAATGATATCGGATGAGAGGAGGTACCCTCCGAAACTTGCCACTCCGCAGCCAACATCAAGAACTGTCCGAATCATTCCACCGTTGTTTAAATTATTGTCGGGAAACTTGAGCATCTGCAAATGCATACACAATGAAGTGATCAATGCACTACACATGAAAAAAAAAAAAACTACTAAGGATGACAATTTGGGTCATTACACGTGACTTGTAACAAATTTAAGCGGGTTTGGATTCATAACCCACCCATTTAAGGATAAAGTTGTAATTTTTTTTAAACATATCGTTTAAAAAATGGCCTATATATATATATATTAAGTGGGTCAAAGATATCGGGTCATTTCAACAAGAAACTTTCAACACGACCCGTGACAACGAAATAACGAATTGCCACCCCTAACTACAACCAAGTTAACTCACAAACAATATTGTATCAGGTACATGAATATTCTGATCTACTTACTTTTGCAAGTAACGTAATGTACTTGTCGGCTCCATAGTGGAAATGAGTTCCACCTCCGGGAAAACCGATCTTTTCACCTTTGACAACCATCCACTTCTGGTCAGATTTTTCAAATGCAAGGTGGGTATGAGGTATATTTGCTTTCCATACCTCATCTCTGCTTTTCGGCCACTTTATCGGTACCTACACCCGTCAAGAACAACAAACACAAAATGAAATAGACAAGTGAAACTCTAAACTGCCTAATCTACATAGCAATAACAATATGGACATTAGACAGTACAAAAGTCTAGAGTTGGCAATTCGGACCCGAAACCCGACTTTACTTTTCGGGGGTCACATGAAATGAAGTCGGTTCATTTTCAGGTCGGGATGGGCAAACCAACACATTTCATATGTAAAACCCGCAGTCCAATCTGATCTACGACCCGAAACCCGAATTGCCAGCTCTGACTAGAGCCCATCTGTTGTCCGAGACTAGATGCTGAACTCACTTTGTAGCCTGGTGGGGGTGGAATGAGGCAATTGTAGCGTTTTTCAGGCGCCGGGCAGTGTCTCTCATAGTGTTCCATCACAGACATATCCAACTTCAATCTCGCCTGATAAAACATATTCCTGTCTAGGCAAGGAATCAGCTCCGAATACCGATCATCACAGACCTTCAATACAAATCATCGAAAATAGAAACCCCGAAGAACCATAATTAGTTCAATTTACACAAGAACATGTGAAGATAATTGACATTCACTCGTATAAAAACCACTTACAGGAATGCTTTTCAGTGTGATACCATCGTCCCAATCATACACATCTTCGTTGAAAGATTCGACGGCACTTTCATCCCCACCCCAATATGTTGTACCGATTTTCCTTAAAGATTTAGTTCCATACTCCAAAGCCGACGCGTGGTGATCTCTAGAATAGTAAACAACACCGCAAATGACAGCAAAAACTATAGCAGTAGTAATCAACCTCTTCTTTTGATTCTCATCGCCTCTTCCTCTAGCCATTTTTTCGGGAATAGAAAGAAGGAAACCCTTCCGTTCTACTTTGACTTCAATAATGTCCCGACACAAACGTCACGTCGATATCTGAATTCCTCGTAACGAGAAGCTTCGTATCTTAACTGATCAAATTGCTCGGTTAGAACTTAGAAGTGTAAGGATTATCCAAAATGTTCCACAAGTTTGAACACAAAAAAATACACTCGCAAACACCAACCAAACCCGGACTAGTCTCGTACAAATATTGTATCATTTGAAACAGTTAAAAGGGCATGCCCGTTGAAGATCATGGGCAGCATAAACAAGTGAATCGAATACTACCAACTATTCAAATTCTCACTAGCAATGAACAAAACAGTCAACAAAGAAACACCCAAAAAGGAGCTCAAAATGTAAGTCCAAATCAAAACCATGGACAAACCGATTCCAACCAAACCCGCGATAAACCAAATCCAGATAAATGGCATATGAGCAAAGCATTGCAACTTTCAAAAAAACAGCTAAAAAAGCATACCCATTGAAATACACAGAAAGCGCAAACAAGTGGAGTGAATACTACTAGTACTCTTCGAATTTACAACTAGCAATGAACAAAACAATCAACAAAGCAACACCATAAAACCAACAATCAATAAGAAGCTCATAATGTTCCAAAAGTTCAAATAAAAACCATAATTCACACACCGATACCAACAAAACTGCGATAAACCAAATCCAAACTAATGACATATAAGCAACACATTGCATCAACAGCTAAAAGAAAACCATACACAAATGCATCAAATATTACTACTATTCGAATCCACTATCAGCAATGAACAAAGATAACACCCAACAAGGAGCTTAATTTCAAGTAAAGAGAAGGGCAAAAATGGAATAAAAAAACATGGAACCAAACAATTCAAATCACCATCATTTTGGCAGCTACTGTGTGTGTGATTGTGAAGCCACCAAAATTGAAAGAAATTGATGAAACACAACAAACCCACCTCACAAAATCAAAACTTTAAATGTCCCAACACCATTTCTCTCATTTGGGTACAAATTTTCACCACAAAAACTGAATCAAATATTCAAATTCACAAATTTGCAAACAAAGAAACGAAAATCAAATTGAGCAGAAACCAGAAAAATCTATGTCAGATCTAATCAGAACAGCTCAAGAAGAATCTGTAACAAAACCATTTTCTCAGTCTCAAGATTCGAGACACTCGTAGCAGAATTTGAGGTTACAAATTGAAGAATTAACGGTTACAGAGAGTGTTATGGTTCAAGGAACAAAACTACGTCGTATTGAACGTACGTACCTGAACCAAATTGAGTGAGAGAGAAGCTGAAAATCCCAGTAACTGAGGATCAGAGAAAAGCACGAAAATGGAAATTGAAATGTTTTTGTAGATTTAGAGAGAGAGAGAGAGAGGTGATGACGTGGAGCTTACGTCGCATATTAGGACCTTAAATGAGAGATGACGTGGAGCTTACGTGGCAATTTAAGACATCTACATAAAAGTGACAATTTCGGATTTTAAATCAGATTCAAATGGGATATAATCGGATTCTAAACCCGACCTGAAAACATGTGCAAATTCATTCATATTTGTGTGATCCAAGCTTTTTCGAGTTCGCATCCAAATTCTTCATATCCTTAAATTTTTAATTTTTATCATTTTATTTTCATTGAAGATAGTTGTAATAAAGAGCAAGCAATTCACGTTTCGCCCGTTTTCGGTCGGGTTGCATAGAATAATTCGATCAATTCTTAGGTCATCACGGATATATCCGTGTGAATATGCACATTTTACACGTAAAACTCGAAACTCATATTATGCACTCTTTTGGGGTCAAAATTGGATTAGGTCTTCTATTAAATAGTCTCGATCAATTTTTAGGTTCGATTATATATATATATATATATATATATATATATATATATATATATGGGTAAAATGTATCAG
>JAYMTK010000608.1:0-20686 GCA_036897405.1 Pelargonium myrrhifolium
CCTCAAGCTGCCAAACGTACTTTAAGGTACCCTAAACTATCAAATTTGTGGTCAGTTAAAATGGACGGAAATAGACGAAAATGCACTATCTCTCATCATGTGTCATGCACATGTTTCAGCCCCGTAGATGAAGGGTTGCAAACTGTGCTACTGCATAGGGCCCCATTTTGTGGAGGGCCTAATTATTTTCAGTTGTAGTTGTGTAGTAGTTATTTGGAAAAAAAAAAAACACACACATATATATTGTATATTTTTAATTTTCAATATTAATGAATTCAAGTGCTAATTTTTTGGTCATTTTATATTTGCAAATATGTAATTTTTATTCTACTATTAACATAAAAAATTGCCAGTTTAATTGTATATAATAAAAATATATTGATATATAAATCTATCTTATTTATGCTTTATCTGTGTCTGGGATGCGGCGGTTGGTGGGGCAACCGTAGCAAGTGCATTGCTCTTAGCTTAGGGATAAGGAAGATGGTATTACAGGGGAAAGGTGATAGGTCAGGTTCTATGTGTAACCCCTTGTCCAGTATCAGGTTTAGAAGGTGGGTGAAAAGTGTACACCACCACCTTACCGTTAGCCCGGGGTACGAGTGTAGGCGAAGTAGGGTTTGCTATTTTTTACTATTGAAATTCGCCTTTACGGGAATAATACATCTTTAGCTTTCAAAAAAATTAACCGATGTATAAAAATTGTTAGTTTGATTTCATAGTCATTATCAAATATTGTAATTGTACAAAAAATTGCCATATCTTTTTTACAGTTGTGCGGGAAAAATATATTAAATAGGTTATATTTTTATATTTTTTATGTTATTGTTATTAATATTTTTGATTCGTTAATTTTGTTTTTTATTTTATCGAATTTAATGGAGTACAATTTGATATTAAAGAATAATTAAATTAAATATTGAGGGGCCTAATTTTTAGTTTAGCACGGGGCCTCCAAAATTATTAAGACGGCCCTGACATGCTTGTATAACTTTGTAAAATACTATTTTACCCTTAGGGTAATTACAAAAGGGTACTCTCATTTGAAACTCATTTGCACTAGAGTACTCTTATTTGAAAGACATTTGCACTATAGTGCCCTCAAGAGACCAAAATTTCGCCGGAAAAATCAATAATCTTTTAATTAATATCATTTTAATTAGATTGACATCAATTTCGCAAAAATCAAACTAAAACATTAACAATAATTAATCTCATATAGTCAAATTGACATCAATGTCAAAAAAATTAAATTGAAATCCTAACAAAAATTGGGGTTTTTTTTGAAGAAACTTACTTTAAAGAGATAAGATTTGGGTATTTTAGAGGCGAGTGATGGTGGGCTAGAGCTTTCGACGATGGTTGTGGCGGCGACGACGACGATTTTTGGGATCAGTAACAAGATGGAAAAAAGATGGAGAATTTGGAGGAGAGAGGTGATGGTGGTGCTTGTGAGTATGGTTCTGTTGTTGATGATGAATGATTTGAATGAGATGAAGGATTTGGAGGATAAGAGATGAACCATTTGAAGAAGATGGAGATGGAAGATTTGGAGGAGATAGAAATGAAGTGGAGATGAAGGATTTGGAAAAAATAAAGATGGAGATTTGAAGAATAAGATGAACAATGATCTAGAGAAGATGAAGAAGAAGGACAATTTGATCAGTTCCAGTTGCAATTAACGGAAACTGACGAAAATATTGACGGATCACAAATTGGATAATTTAAGGTACCCTAAACTACGTTTGATAGCTTGAGAGCACCTTTGTTCAAATGAGTTCAAATGAAAACACCCTCTTGTAATTTCTCCAAAATTCTATGATTATCTTATATTTGAATTTGAAATTTGTACCCTAATAGTGAATTTCAAATTACAAAATTCAAATGAAAACGATGTTGCCAAATGCAACCTTTACTATTTTAGTAGTCCAATTTTGATTTATCATTGCAATAGTCAGCGTGTTAAGGCTATATTTGATTGCAGGAATATAATACGGAAAGCAGCGGCGGCATAAAAAGTCCAAAACCACTACACTAATCCACGGAACATATCAAACTCTTATTCTAGGGTTTTATTTACTTCTCATTCTCAGGCTCATCCTTGAAAACCACCACCAACTATCAAAGCGCCATGGAAATCAGCTCAGCCCCGGCCTCAGCGCCCAACGACGATGAATCCAAATCTCTCAGCAAGAAAGCCGCCAAGAAGGAAGCAGCCAAGCTCGAGAAGCTTCGCCGCCGCCAGGAAGCTGCCGAGGCCTCCGCTTCCGTCTCCTCGCTCTCCATGGAGGACGATCCCTTCAAGGAAAACTACGGGGACATCCCGCTCTCCGACCTCCAGTCCAAGGCCGTCGCTGACCGCCACTGGACCGAGGTCGGCGCTCTCTGCGACGCTCTCAAGGACCAGTCTGTGCTTGTGCGTGGCCGCGCGCAGACGATCCGTGCCGTCGGCAAGAACATAGCGTTTCTGGTGGTGAGGGAGAGAGGGTTTACGGTCCAGTGCGTGCTCACGGCCAAGGAAGAGGAAAAGGTCAGCCGCCAAATGGTGAAGTACGCTACGGGACTCAGTAGAGAGTCCATTGTTGACATTGAAGGAGTGGTCTCTGTCCCTAATGTTGCCATCAAGGGAGCTTCACAGCAGGTAATAACTATTGCTTGTTGTCCATTTTGTGTTTCTTTTTTCTTTTTTCCTTCTGAATTTCTGAATTATTGTATTGTGAAGGTGGAGATCCAAGTGAGAAAGTTGTACTGTGTGAGCAAGGCTATGCCCACCCTGCCTATCAATCTCGAGGATGCTGCTAGAAGTGAATTAGAGATTGAGAAAGCTGAGCAGGTATTTTATATTCATAAGATCGAATTGAACCAATGTAATGAAGTTTCCTGTATTAGAATCTGATCATTTGTGGGGTGCAGGCTGGAGAAAAGTTGGTTCGTGTCAATCAGGATACACGTCTGAACTACAGGGTTCTGGACATGCGTACACCTGCTAATCAAGGGATTTTCCGCATTCAGTGTGAAGTTTCAACTGTAAGTTCTATTTCTCTTTGTTTTATTGTTCCAGTAGTTTCTACCTTTTATTCTATAAATGCTTGGTATTGTGTTTCGTAATAACATGCAAAATGTTTTAGAAAGAAATGAAGTCTTCAAGGGCAAACTAGTAGGAATGAAGGGCCCTTTGAGTTTCATCAACTCATGGATGAAAGCTGTTTTTAGGGTCCACTTATACGCTTAGCATTTTTAATATAGTAATTTGGATTACAGTTCAACTAACACTGTCTATATATTATATATTGTCTCATTGGGCACAAGTTGAAGATGCTACATGTTCGTTGTGCTTGATCTCTCTCAGTTAGTTTATCACCTGTAGCATTTTTTCAGAAGTTTTAGTGGATCATTTGATAACTAATATATGTTCTGCATATTTGAACTCCATTCTTAGATTTCTTACTTTTGAACAAGTTGCATTATTGTGCAGATATTTAGGCAGTTCCTGTTGACCAAAAATTTCGTTGAAATCCATACCCCAAAATTGATTGGAGGTTCCAGTGAAGGTGGTTCAGCTGTTTTTAGATTGGACTACAAAGGACAACCTGCGTGCCTGGCCCAGTCGCCTCAGCTTCACAAGCAGATGTCAATCTGTGGTGATTTTGGGCGTGTTTTTGAGATTGGTCCTGTGTTTAGAGCAGAGGACTCGTACACTCATAGGCATTTGTGTGAGTTTACAGGTCTTGATGTTGAAATGGAGATTAAGGCACATTATGCTGAGGTAAAAAAAAGGATTTTGTGGTTGTATTATATTTTGCTGATGGATTCATTTAGCCGACCCCAGTGTTGTTTGACAATAGCTAGGTGGCTGTTGTTGCTGTTGTTGTATGTTTTAATCACTATAGCTAAGATCTGTAGCGTCTTTGTTTTGAGGACAACTTGACCTTGTTTATGCAGGTTATGGATATCGTGGACAGTCTATTTGTAACCATGTTTGACAGTTTGAATGAAAATTGTAAGAAGGAACTTGAAGCCGTCGGAAAGCAGTATCCATTTGAACCATTGAAGGTGATAAATTTCAATGCATTAAAATTACTTGAAATAGTGACATAAGTAGTGCTTAGAGTACTTTGCATCTAACAAGTGTTTGTTTCTTCAATGGCCTTAAATTGGTAGCAAACATTTGTATTAAGTTGGATGCAACTGTTTAGATTTAAATTCGCTTGAATTTGATAGTCGATATTTACTGATTGTGCAGTATTTGAGAAAGACTCTGCGGCTCACATTTGCAGAAGGGGTTCAAATGCTGAAGGTAAGAAAAGTTTATAAGATAATCAGGGAGTTGTAGCATGGAAAATTATTTAATGAGTTGTTGCTTAGCAAATTTTCCCATATTAATTAATAATAAGTTTATTTTGTTTGTGCAGGATGCTGGTGTGGAAATCGACCCCTTTGGTGACCTAAATACAGAAGCAGAAAGAAAATTGGGCAAGCTTGTTCTAGAGAAGTAATTCATTTTTCCTGATTCTCTACAAGCCTAAACTCTTACTTTCAATGCTATTTCATTTCCAATTCTACCTTTGTCATTTTAGTTCCATATATGAGTGAGCATAATTTTTACTTGTAATCATAGGTATGGCACCGAGTTCTATATACTTCATCGCTATCCTTTGGCTGTTAGGCCATTCTATACCATGCCTTGCTATGATGATCCGAAGTACAGTAATTCATTTGACGTCTTTATTCGAGGTAAAATGAGTTGCTCCATTTTTATGTTGATTCACTTGCATAAGAAATAATATTTTCTAATTTTTGTGAACTTGGGCTGCATTTAATTGCATAAAATGAACACATAGTTATTACTCCAGGAGACCATTTTATCCCATTTTATTCTTGCTTAAGATTGATTAATTATCATTTTTATGTCTCATCTATATGGTTTAATTTGGTGAGGTCAGCCAGTGCATAGTCATTTTTCAAATTTGGAATCTGAGAACCATATTGTTTACAGATTCCACAGCTTTCTCATTATAGCATTGGAATGAGGGGAATTGAGGAGTGCCATATTCATCTGATGGATTTATAGTTTTGAAACAAATAACTAAAATAATTATATTGAGGAAACCAGGCTATAGTTGTATAACGTGGAGAAGAGCGCGATTGCTTTGGACTGGTCGGGTAAGACTGGTTTTGGTTGTGGAAAGGAGCGTCATAAGTAGAATGCTGAGGTGATGGAGAAATTGATTGAGATGTGCTTAGAAATGATAACTAGACATAATAGTTCTAGGTGCTTTGATGAGTCTAATATGTGTGCTTGTTTGCATCTTATGGGATGAGGTGTGTGATTTTGTGGCTACATATAAATCATACTCACTCCGTCCCAAAATGAATGCATGTTTCTCTTGTATTTTTGTCCCAAAATAAGAGTCATCTTACTTTTTAGGAAGTTAGTTATGTATGAATTACCAATTATATTCTTATAAGTTAGTATCCCTTAAGTGTGTTATAACACTAACTAACTTCTCCCCAGTTTTTCTCAAAATGTAAATTTGGACACTTATTTTGAGATGTAAGGATTATGATATTGTATCATTTGATGTTAACACATCATTTACAGGATGAAATGTATATCTGAGGTAGCGCATGGATTAGAAATTTTGGTTCGGAAATGAGAATGAAGAATGAGAATGAGAATGTGATTCTCATTGATGGTGTATGAATTACAACTCCTCCTTTTTATTCCCATTCTCATTTCTGTTCCCTTGTTGATTTCAACTTGATTCTCACTTAAGATGAATAGAATGCGATTCCCACTCCCTTTACTTCATCTTTTGTCCTACAACTTACATTTAAAAATTCAATGACTTCGTGCTCAAATTTCCAACTAGCATGGTTTTTATTTATTTTAATTTCATGTAATTTTTTTGGAGGAACATTATCATGGGTTTAATTTGTCAAAATAATGCATATATATGGAAATTCTGTAAAAATATGGAAAACAAGATTAAAAAATTCTGAACTTTTTACTCGAATGTCAGGTTAGAGTGGTTTTTTATAAGTTGTTGAGAGACATTTTACTCGAATGTCTGATTGCTAGATATTTTAATTTTTTCAGCATCGTTCATCAATCTTAAATGACAAGTAACTTTTTTATATAATTATTTAAATATTTTATGAAATTGTGAATAATTTGATCGGTTTCATTGACTAACCATTTTTTTACTTTTGCTAACCAAATAATAACAATCAGAATGAGAATTATTCCTATTTCCACACTTTAATTGAATCAAACAACATAACATGAGAATGGGAATGGCAATGGAAATGGAGGGAATGACAATGCCAATGAGTTCCATTCCCATTCCCATTCCCATCAAAATCTTAATCCAAAGCTGAGTTCTTTTTGAGGTGGTCCATATAAAATTGAGTAGTTAATAGTATATTTAATGTTACTACTATTTTCTTGAAATTGCTTCTAAAATTGTTTCCTCCTATTCTGGTTGCTTGTCACTTGATTGTGATTTAGAGCATACTATTTCTGCTGTTTCATTCTAACAAGGTAGTACGGTTATTTGAAGTCATGGTATGTTTCTAACTTTTAGGCGAGGAGATTATTTCTGGAGCTCAACGTGTTCATGTACCGGAGTTCTTGGCTGAACGTGCACAGGCATGTGGCATTGATGTGAATACGATAACTACATATATTGATTCTTTCAGGTATTCTGTTTTCTCCCTATCCCTGAGTTTTAGTAGTTGATCTTGTACTCCGTAAGTTTGATTGATGACATCATATTATGGTCAGTTTCTCTTGAAATGATTGGAGAATGTAGTGGTCACTGTGGAGTAAAATTACTGTTTTATTTGATAAATGTGTACATTGGTTGAAGTATTCTGTTCATATAATTTTAGTTGATTATTATAAGCAAAGAGCTTAGGTTGTGCTTGGATAATTTTTTTTATTTATGAGAATGTGGATCACTTGGTGTGTTTTTTTAGTGTGTAAATTAGGAATCCTGCATTCTTATTTCCAACCCCATTCATTGTTCCCTCACATTAGCTAATTTCCATGTCTTCCAATTTAGAAGGGAACTGGAATATGGGATTCACATTCCCAAATGGTTAATTATATATATAAAAAAATCTCTTAAACATCAGACAATGTTGCATGTAAATAGAAATAAAAGAGGGGAGTGACAAGGTTATTCCTAATCTTTGGTTCCCATTTCCATCAAGTTGATTCAATTATTCAAATACTATCTTAATTCTAGTTCATGGTGAGTTGCACTTCCATAGAAAAATTCATCAGAAAGCTTATATGCTTCATGTTGGGTATTATTTACCTCAAACCACCCAGTTTAATTCATATACTTTACTCAGTTTTCATCTTTCCTTGAAGCTTATATATTTCTTACATGTTCAAAATATAATTATATGCAATAATAAGATGGAAATATTTTTCTTAAACATGTTTTCCTTACCCATCTCTCACCACGTGGCACTTTAAGAAAGTGCAGAGTCAATGTTTTCCATTGGTAGTTGTATTTGCATGACTTTTAGAATTATACATTGTTAACCTATTATCTTGGTTGGTTTTCCACAGATATGGTGCACCTCCACATGGTGGATTTGGAGTGGGATTGGAGCGTGTGGTAATGCTATTCTGTGCTCTCAATAACATTCGCAAAACATCCCTATTTCCTCGTGATCCACTCAGGATTGCCCCGTGATAGAGTATCCTGGTTCTCCTTGGAATTTTATTAGCAATGTCTAGGACATATTTATCTATGACATCTGATTTATGGCTACTTTATTTTTATGCAAAGTTTTCAAAGAACAAATTGTTAAGATTTTGTTTTGTTATTATCACATTGTTTTACCAGGGCCTGTTTTGTATGGTTATATTGCTAGTTACTTGTTTGTCTCCCGGCTCAGCCAAATACTGTCTTCCCTTAGTTTACACTGTTAAATAATATCACGTCTCTTCCCTCGGGTCATATAGGCAAGGTAAAAGACCTAATTTGGTTCATAAATTTTTCTCAATCCAATACAATCTTTGGACTCAATTTGGTTCATGAGTTTTTTTTTTAAAAAAAAAAAAATTGAAATAGTCTCTGAACTTTTGATTTAAGATTTAATGGCTATGACTACTTTGAGTCTATATTTAAAAGTTTATGAAGTATTTTGGATTAAAAAAATTGAATGACTAAGTTGAATCTAAAAAACGAAAGTTAATGGTTCAAATTGATTTTCTTTTTTACCTAAAAATAATATAGAAAGTACGTTGACTAGATGATTTGAGTTTTGAAACCACAAGGAAAACAAGTATTTAGCTTTAGGTTTTGACTAGATGATTTGATCTAGGGGTAATTATAGTAAGCACCCTTGAACTATCTATATTTTATAGTTTGCACCTCTGAATTTTGGTTTGAAACGTTAAGCACTCATAAAGTATTAAAAGATCTTTTCATCCGTTAAAGTTAATGGAAAATGTCATTATTTGATCATGACCAATATATTTTATGAAATTCCCAAAATGTCATTCCCTTACTTCATCATCGACCCATGTTCTTTTTCATCGCCGGAAAATTCATTTTTTTGCTGGATTGTTCATAATTTCACCGGAAAGTTCATAATTTTGCCGGGAAGTTCATAATTTCGCCATAATGTTCATAATTATGTCGGATTGTTCATAATTTTGCCAGAATGTTCGTAATTCCGCCAGAAATTTTATAAACTAACCGAAAAATTCATCACTTTACCATAAAATTGAAAACTTATCAACCAACAAATTACAACAACTAACGAATTTCATTCGATTCATGACAAATCACAAATGTCAACAACATTTTTCATGTTCAGATAAACTTAACAACCAAATTATTGTGTTCTCATTACAAAATAGACTAAACCCTAACAAATCAAACTAACCAAAATAGACTAACAAATCAAACTAACCAAAAAAAATAAAAATAAAAATCCTAACAGGGGAGATTCGGCAGAGGCCACGGCGGAGCTCCTGCCGGCAAAGCTTGAATCTAGGCCGATGTGGGCGGATCTGGACCGGCCGACGACGATTCGCGCTTCTTACCGACGATCTCCAGCCACGGCGAGGGCCCTGCTTCTCTGGCGACTTCGTCGGCGAGATTCGGAGTGTGAAGGAGAGATGTGAGAAATGGGTGTGGTGAGATGAAGAAGGAGGGTTAGAGATGGAGAGTGGAAAGGAGGGAGATGAGAGTGTTTTTGTTTTTTATTTTTTATTTTGGTCATTTCAACTACTAATATTAACTTTAACTGACAAAAAGATCTTTTGATACTTTAGAGGTGCTTAACGTTCCAGACCAAAGTTCAGGGGTGCAAACTGTTAAAGGTCGATAGTTCATGGGTGCTTACTGTAATTACCCCTTTGATCTATTCAAGTTTTTAAATGATTGTTTTTGTACAAATTAAAACAAACCATTAATTGATATATTTCAAAAAAAAAAAAAAACATTAATTAAAACTAAACTGGTATAGTTACGATAATAATTGAAATTAAGTCTTGGGGTTCACAAGTTCTATCTAATTTTAAGAATGTTGATGAGTGTCCAATACATATTCAAGTGATTCCTACTGATTGACTTAGGGAGGCAGACCGCTCTCAAGACTTGTTGTGTCCTACGTCGAGTATTTCTTACTTGACATTTTATCACCCTAATAGGGGGAACACCACCTTCGAGTATAGGAACTCGATGATCAATTTGGTTGTTGCTAATCCTTTTCATGGGAAAATTGATTATGAAAATGTCCTTAATCATTTAGGTGATTTGTCGGGTTCATGTAATACCTTTGGGCATCAAGGTGTCTCAAACGATGTAATTAGGTGTATGATGTTTCCGTTCTGCTAAAACCTAAAGTGAGGTACGAGGGAATCAGCTGACACCTACGTCCTTCAAGACATATGATTTGTCGCAAATTTTAACTCAAAAATTAAGAGAATAAATTATAGGGGCTTTTACCAAGACTCCAGGAGGATGGAAAGTCGCTTTATAGAGCATGAGAGATATTTCATATTTGAGGTCCTTAAAAAAGAGTGTCCAAGGACTTGCATGTTGACATCAATTGCCAATAAGAAATTTATGGAAATGACTCTCGCATAAGCTTTGGACCTTTTCCGGAGCATCGACACTCAAAAGTGGAATGGTGTCCCTTCGGTCCGATAAAATTGTTGAAACAATACACAAAGTGGAATGGCAAACTCCAAAAGAGGAAAAAACCATTAAGGTCTATGATTTAACATTCCAAAACGCATTATTTACTATTTTCTTTTCTCATAGTTGTTTAAAAACTTGTTAAATATCACAACAGACGGGACAATCGACTACAAAATTGAGAATTAGTTACAATTTTTTTTGTTTGTTGATATAACAACCATAAGTTTGGTGGTGAGCACACTTTTTTTTTTCTTTCTTTTTTAACATATCGTCTAACTCTAGCACATAAAATATCACCTCTATTTATATTTTATACAATTCAACTATTACATACATAAAAAAAAAAAATATTTTTCTTTGTTTCTTAAGATACAAATAAATATAGGGATAATTGCATATACCTTTCGAACTTTAAATGTTTTGAACATAAACTCCCTAACATATACCCACCTAATATTGCGCGGAACCGACTTTGCCGTTAAATCTAAAGAAAAAAAACACTATCTCTCTTCACATGTTTTGCACATGACTTACTAATTTTTTAAAATACCAATTTTACCCTTGTGTTGACTAAAGATGAACATCCATAGTTCATCTTGAATGTTTGAAGATTCCGACATCCAGTTGAAGATTGCGATGCCGGAAACTGGGTTTTATAGGTCAAAAATTGGGTTTTATTTGCCGGAATGTGAGTTGCCGGATATTCATTTTAACTATTAAATTCATCCAAGCATATAATGAATCAAATGAACAAAGTATAATTTGAACAAATTTTTTTATCAGATTACAAATGTTCCAGAATTGAATCAAATGAACAAATAATCAACCATATGATGAATCAAACATCAATCAGGCGTGCGGCGTACGACGACCTCCTCAGGCGTGCGGCGTGAGACGAGGTCCAACGACGACGTCATCAGATCTGTCGTTGCCGGTCTCTACAGCTTCAACGAAAGAAGTTGAGGCGGCGTGCGACATGAGACGAGATCCGACCACTCCGATGAGACATTCGTCACCGACAACATCATCAGGTTCATCCTCGCCGGCCGCAACACCACCTCCGCCGCCCTCGCCTGGTTCTTCTGGCTGCTTGCACGAAATCCGAAAGCCGGAACCGAGATATTGAGAGAAATCGGCGAACAGTCAAACACGATGGTTTATGAGGAGGTGAAGGAGATGGCGTACACGCACGCGGCCTTGTGCGAGAGAGTATTAGTTTTAAAACTAAAACAATTTGGGACGGAGGGAATATTAGTTTTAAAGCTTTCAAATCAGATAAAAAAAATGGTTAATTACAGTTTCATACCCTGTATACCAAATTTGCAATTCACTACCCTGAACTACCAAATTAACTTTTTACTACCATGTACTTTCATTCCGTTAACAAATAGGTCCGCCGTCCAAAAAAGGTAACAGAAAACGACTTTTTGGCTGTCACGTGCACTGCACGTGGATAATTTTTTTTTTCTAAATGAAAAAAATTGCCCTTCATAGTTCCAATATTTCACTGCCATGTAACCACCATCTTCGCCTCTTTTGCAGCCCATTCCTCCCTCTCCTCCTCTAATCTTTGCGCCATCGCAAAATGCCCTATTGATTGCCAACTTCTCTTGCCCTCTAATCTACCATGCCTACGCCGACGGCAACTGAATTGCTCGTCTCCACTGCAAATCTCTCAAATCAGAAACCCTAACTATCCCTAATTTCACCTTCGCGTCGTTGACGATGGCAACCACCATGGTGGCCAACCCTGTTGTGTTCTCAGGGCGAGACTTAGCTTAGGTTTCGGGCGCTCTAATGCCGAAAAATTCTCCCTCTGCGGCTTTGGCGCCTCTCATGAACTCCCGACGGCGACAAAATGCGAGAATTCCCGGGAACAATGGGCTTGATTCCCGGTGGAGGCTGTGCAAAGAGCGCAACCCATTAGTCGGAGATGCAACTACTGACGACACATTGGATATACGATTTGGTCGGAGAAAGCAAAAACGGTGGACGACACGGAGGGGCGGTGGTTTCTAGCAAGTGTACGAACAATTAGAGGCGGAGAGAAGAAGAGAACAATGAAGGGGTTGAAGAGGGTGGACCGGCTCACATTCAATACTTAACTGAATGAGTGTTTTCGTCTTTTACCCACTTAACAGATGGAAGTTTAACGACAAACCTATTTGCAACAGTTTGAAAGGTACAAGATAGTAAAAAGTTAATTTTGTAGTTTAGGATAGTAAATTACAAATGTGGTACAATACATGGTATGAAACTGTAATTAACCCTACAAAAATTTAAGTTAGTGGGCAAAAAAAGAAACATAAACGACAAGGGCATTTGCGGAAGCAAGAAGCTATTTGAGTACACGTCATATCTCCTTTAAACGCAGCGTTTTAGGTCTGCATTAGTAGTTTTGTACAAAGCTCAAGGCGATTTTTGACAATTGCAGTGACAGCAAATGTTCGTCAAAACCCTAACCAGTTAAAGCCCTTAAACACTAAAACCCTAAACCCACCCGCCCTCCCTCCTTGAGCCATCAGTCACCTCTTGCTCTCTTTCTCAGCAGCACCCACTTGATCACTCAGAGACTCATCCAATCATGCGACCTCCGAGAGGCGGTGGTTTCAGAGGTGGCCGTGACGGAGGACGCGGTCGCTTCGGTGGTCGATTCGGCGGCGGCGGCGGTCGTTTTGGCGGTGGAGGCCGTGGTGGCTTTAATGAAGGCCCTCCGGACGAAGTCGTAGGTCCGTTTGGTCTCTAGATTTAACCTTCCATAACTTTGTTATGCTTCTATTTTTTTCTGAAAATTTTGGTTTGTTTCTGTAGAGGTTGCAACTTTCCTTCATGCTTGTGAGGGTGATGCTGTGATGAAGCTCAGCAACGAGAAAATACCTTACTTTAATGCGCCAATCTATCTCCAGAACAAGACTCAAATCGGGAAGGTCGATGAGATCTTTGGCCCCATTAATGAATCAGTAAGTGTTCTCTCTGTATCTTTAGTTTAACAGTTGCTGAGTCTCAGCCAAATAGATGGTGACTGAAACTCAAAGACTGAAAGTGAACCAAGCCAATGAGAGTTAGCCAAGCTATTATTTACTGAGAGTGAACCAAATAGATAGCTGAGAGTTCTTGCTCTCTTGTGCATTATTCTGATTTGGGTTCTTAATTGCAGTATTTTTCGATTAAAATGATGGAGGGTATTGTGGCAACTTCATATGCTGCTGGTGACAAGTTCTTCATAGACCCTGCAAAACTCTTGCCTCTTGCAAGATTTCTTCCACAACCAAAGTATGTTTCCTTTTCCATATTCTATTGAAACAAATGTTGAATGTTTTGTGTGGTTTGTTGCTAGATGATATAATCTACTTGGTTTAGTGTATGTTGAAGTATATAGATGCTTGAAGATTAATGCTAACCTTGACACTATTTGTGCATGATTAACCCTCACTAACATGCCGAAGGTTCCTAGTTTTGGCTGTGGTGATTTGAGGGACATGCATTTGGAGAGAGGAAGGATATGTGAAATCTATTCTGTTCATTGTTTATTGCTTAGTGCATCATGTAAAAAGATTAATATTGCTCGCAGTATGATATTTCTTGACTTGATTTTTGGGACAATGATAACTGATTTGATCAAGACTCGGTGTCTTCTTATGGTCATTTCTATCCTAATATTTGGTATACTGCGGAAGGGAATTGGATGTCACTTGTGATTATACTATGATCACTTGTGAATGTTTATGTTTTTTTGTTTATCCCAGCCTTCCTTTGTTAATTATGTCTAATTAAGAAAAATATGAATGGTATTATGAGTTATGACATGGGGATTTGATAAAAGAAAAATAGATGGTAATGAATATAGCAGTTTTCTGCTAGGTTGATGACTTATATTATGTTGGAAAGGTGGACATAGGTTTGCTAATGCTGCTCTGTGTTTCTTTCACTGTGTTGTAAAAGTTGTTAGTAGCTCTGATTCTGCTTCCTTTGAATCCGATAGTCTTACATGATCATGGTAATGAGTTTGTTCAAAGAATTTATTGTGCAAATATGGGTTTGTATAGATATACTGTTAACTATGAATGCCTAAATACCACACGTACTTTCAAAATCATATGCTGATGGTGTATTTTTGATACAGGGGACAAGCACAAGCTGGTAGAGGTGGTCGTGGTGGGGGTGGCAGAGGTGGTTTTAGAGGTGGCAGAGGTGGAGGCGGTGGCTTCCGTGGAAGAGGTGCTCCAAGGGGAGGAAGAGGTGGCCCTCCCCGTGGTCGTGGCGGCTTTAGGGGTAGAGGTCGTGGCGGCTTCTAGAACTAGATTATGTAATATTACTAGTGCTCTTTTCTTTTTCAGTTGTCATTCCATGATGCATTGAGTGCTCAACAATTTCAATTTGAATGCTGGATTTGATATTAACAAATGATTGTTAATGGTGTGAGTAGTTCTTACTGCAATTTTTGTGATAGTTGTATTACCTGTAGTTGGAATGAAGTTCATCTGATTTAAATTATTTCAAATTTATCAGCCTTTTAGTCAATGACGACTTGCTTACATTGCAGTTCGGAATCGACAGGTTGATTGTGTATTTGTGAAGTTCATCCGATTTAAATTGTTTTGCGGGTGTTAAGAGGATTGTATAATTAAATAGCAGTCTTTAATTTTTAGTCCTCCAATATTTAGCGTTTGCTACAATGGGTAGGATAAAAAATGTAGAATTGGGTGATTTATGGTTGCATCTTGAAATGATAAGTTAAGAATTGTCATTTAAAATCCCACTCAAATCCAATATTTCAAATGTAATGTGATTTTCATTTGAAAAAGTTTAGTAGTTATAATGTAACGAGGTTTAGGTGGTATGTGTATTTTCTTGAAAATGTAATGTGAATTCTCTCTAGTATTACGACGATTGCAATACTCTTGAAAATAAAATAATGAAAGTGGATACATGACCCATCTCTATATATCATAATGAGATGGAAATTCTCTCTATAATTCCGAGGAGATGAGAATTGCATTTGTTTACAAAACACATAATTGGTAAGTGTTCTAGAGCCTAAAGGTGGAGAGGAAAACCAACAATGAAAAAAGAAAAAAAAAATGTAAGTTATTATATTGGCAAGAGAAGCACCCTCCTCCTGTACTAGAAAAGCACAAAGAGGTGAAGTTATTCTTGCATGGTTTTATTGAATTGGCAAAGCGGGCAGTGAGAGAATCTAGGCTTCCCAACCCCGAAGAACCGTAGCCCGGGCGACACGGTTTACTCCCAAAGTGAAAGCTCCCATGCGCAGATCACAGTTGTGGGTATTGCACATTTCCTTGACATCCTTGAACCCATTAGTCATGTATGTTTTCAGTTCATTGTTCACTTTCTCTTCATCCCACATGAAACCTTGAATGTTCTGCATCACACAAAACAACACATATATATGCACATCCTAGTTTAGCTAGTTTCGTGTAGAGAGCAAAAATTCTTAGTCATAGAGTCAATGACTGAGACTCGGCCAATTCACATTCGCCAGGTATTAGAGCAGGTATGAGTGTTAATTCGTAACTTGTTAAACTCTCATAGAAGTTGAAGATGTGATGATTACCTGAACCCATTCGAAGTAACTGACAGTAACTCCTCCTGAGTTTGCATATATGTCTGGTAGTATGACAACACCTTTCTTGGTCAATATCTGCAAAAAAAGAAAAGTAAAAGACATCCAATAGTTAAGATATACCAACTCCAAATACTCTTTGCATTGCAACTTTTCAACTCCAATCATATATGCTAACCTCATCAGCCTCTGGGTCTGTTGGGTGATTAGCTGCTTCAATAATAAACTTGGCCTTGATCTCATTTGCATTTTCTCTTCAATCAGACCAGAAGAAGAACCAGATTGTTAGGTAAGATTAGGAACAGAAGCAAAATCCAATATATTTTACCCAACATGGTTAGGTTAGAGAAGATGAAGAACCTGTTGATGACACCCCCAAGGGCTGCTGGGATAAGAATGTCACAGTCTTCAACCAATATAGAGTCAGCATCTATTGGGTCTGCACCATGGAAGCCTTTAACACCTCTGTTTTCCTTTGCATGCTTGAGTAGGCTTGGGATGTCAATTCCTTTGCTGTTCTTTATGGCTCCACTTATGTCACTCACAGCCACAACCTTCCCACCTTTCTCACTGATCAGCTGTGCAGCCCAGGAACCTACATTCCCAAATCCCTGATAGAACCAGAAAAGATTAGTACTTGTTCTTTCTGAACTTGTAACATGGTAGTAAGGTAAAGAAGGTTACCTGTATGACGAAACGTTGTCCGGAGATGCTCTTTCCATGCTCATTGAGCAGAGCCTCTGTCGCAAAGAGTACTCCTCTCCCAGTAGCTGCATCTCTTCCTAGAGATCCACCAAGATCCTATCAAAATTACAAGGATAGTACAAAGGTGAGTCCTCTGTTAGGTACAATTTATGTATATCAGACTGTTCTTGAGATGCTTGTTGTACTTACAATGGGTTTTCCGGTCACTACCGCAGGTGAGTGCCCATGGAACTTGGAGTACTCGTCTAGTATCCATGCCATAGTCTGCACAAACACACATGAAGAAGAAATGATCATCACTCATTCACCCAAGTGGCAGAGCTTGGGGTAGGCTGTAGTAGGCAACTGCCTACACCATCTCCCAGAACTTCATTAAATATTAAGTAAATTCACAACTTTCACGATGAACGTTCTGTTTAGATAAGTTAACAAACCTGTGGGCCTGTTCCCATATCAGGAGCTGGAACGTCAGTGTGGATCCCGATGAGATCGTGTATCTTCTGTGTGAAAACTCGGGTAAGTCTTTCTAGCTCAGATATGCTTAGTTCGCCAGGGTTACAGCCTATTCCTCCCTTGGCACCCCCATAAGGGATGTTTGCTACTGCTGTCTTCCATGTCATCAATTGTGCCAAAGCATTCACCTCATCTGGGTCAACCTACAATTAATGCATCATCCATTGAACTTGATCATCACTTTCTCATATGGATTGGCTTGTAGTTGTTGCAACTCTAACCATGAAAAAACCATCAGAATCAATGTATACAGACTAACCTCTGGATGATATCTGATCCCCCCTTTCATGGGTCCTCTGGCATTGTCATGCTGAACTCTGAACCCAACAAAAGAGGCCAAGGAGCCATCATCTTTCGGTATGGTACACTCCACCTATAGTTTTAGTCAAAACAAAGTACTAATCAAGAACTGAGCAATCTAAAAGAATGCAGAACTCCATAAAGCATTCAAGAATCCATGAAAACTCGAGAAACATACATTTCAAGAAGTCAAAGCTTGTACTATAGATTTGGATTTTGGACTATCAAGAAAAGAATGTACAGATGCAATAGAAATGATCTAGATAAGGACATTTTTGATTTTTCACCTTGATTTCTCTGAAAGGAATGAGTAAACTCTTTTCAAGCTTGGAATCCAAACCCAGAAGCCGAGCTGCGAGCTTGAAGTTTCTGTTGGTTGCCACTAACGCATTCATGGTGATTGTTTCTGTAACTACTGGAAGAAACAAATACACAGAACAATGAGATCTCTCGCTTTCGGATCTAAAATGAGGAAGAAAATAGATCAATTGGAGCTGCCTCTCTAATGACAAAACCCATCACTATATATATGACCAGAAGTCAAGCAGAGGTAATATAGAATTACCGCAACGTGTTCAATCATTTGAATAATTTAAATGCACATGTTGTCACGAGTAATCTACGCCATCTTGAAATTTATCCATGTAATCATGTTTCATGCTATATTATATATCTGTCATCTATGGAGTTGCTTGTTTGACCAAGTAAAACATGTCTCATATCATTAGCAAACACATCAAGAAAACAAGGACAAGAGTATTGTAATGCAAATCCAAATCAAGAATGTACAGTAAATTTGTGCAATTGGATTTAGAAGCACATGTTTTGTGCTTCATAAAAAAATCGATAGTACAAGACTAAATCAAGAAGATTAATACGCATAACATGTGAGATACGTGGCGACTCTAAACAGCGAAGAAACGTGTATCTACTTTGAGATGTTGACTGCGCATTTTCTTAATGATGTTTATGGTACACAAGTATGCTACAATATGACCTGTATATGAGTATTGATGGTAGTGATCTGAAATGAATAGCAAAAGGATAAGAATAATTTCTTTAACAAATCCAAATATGTCAAGTTGGCATTTTTGTAATGCCTACTGGTTTCACAACTGCTAGTCAATGCGATGGCTATCAGTTCACAGCCGACCATATGATCAGCAAGAAAGATCAGATCTCCACCTTCAGATTCGTCATGTTTTACCCCTTTGCGCATCGGAGAGACAAAACAAGAATCATAAGATTGGCATAAGGTTCCAATCTAAATTTTGTGGTAGCTGATACAAATAGATAAGATACCACATGTAACCTTAATTAGTACAATGTTGTCAACCTAATTGGTTCTTGGACCAATCTAATTCTGATGTTTTACTGTTTCTTGGAAACACAACGTCTATGTCCTGCCCAAAACCAGAGGCAACTTCCTTGTAATCATGTGGTTCAGTGTTGGGCTAATCAACAGCAAAAACAAAAAAGACTCAAAATTCAAGAGGTCAACAATAGAGAAATGACCCTTTTACCAGAGTCTTTGATCCTTATCCAAATGGGTACAAAAATAAAAGCCAAAAAAGTAAAATTTTCTTTTCCTGCTTTCTTTGTTACTGAGAAAAACAATGAAAACAGCCTCCAAGAAAGACTATAAAAACTACAAACCAAAATCAACCAAAAGATCCATCAGAGAAGATGATGACTCTGTCTTAGCAATTTATCAAATAGTAAACAAGAAAGGATTGGTTGAAGATCATACCAAAAGATTGAAATGGCAAGAACTGATCAGGAGTGGGTTGCAGATATTTCTGCTAATCTGCCAATAAATAGCAAGAAAGCAGAGAACAGAATCAGAATACAGTTCCCATGAAATTAAGAACCAAATCCAAAAAAAAGTTGTCAGAAATATAAACAAAAAGGAAAATGGAATATAAATTCCCAACATCAACATGCATGCAGTTTTAGTGTGACAAAAGAATGTGATGCCAATAGATACAAAGGCTGGTCATACCATTTAAGCATTAACCAAACTTAGCTTCACACAGAATATATATAATAATATTAATAGGTGGAACCACCAAAATATGCTACACTAATCCTTCTACACCCTCGTGAATCCTACGCAAACCCCATAATATTGTGCAGACACAAACCTTTTTTCAATATCTTTTGATTCAATTCTTGAAAACAAGTGCTATAACATTTTAAACTCTAAAGAAATTAGAAAAGGAAATTAAAAGCATGATTAACCTGGTGTTTTCGGTAACGACAATACAGTGATCAAACACTAAGTTTTATGAATAACCAGTAATGGAATGATGTGATGGAAGTGGAAAATCTTCAAGCTAGCCAAGGTATTTTCTTTAGCTCTCACCTTAGTAGAAATGATCTTATATATGGTGGTGATTTTGTCTACTTCAGTCGTTTTCTAGTGTAAATTTGAAGTAGATGTGAGGCCTATGATATAGATTTGTCTTATTGATAAACATATCAAAATGGTTAACATCAAACAAGAATAGGTCCATTCATTAATGCAGTGAATCCAAATTTGGGTTTGATAGAAGAAACCAAAATAAAGATGACTTAAAAATAGTAACAAATTAACAATTTTTGTTGTCTTTAGACATGGTCATTTGTATGCGTTAAACTTAATCAAAACAAACTCTAATATCATGTTAAACTTGATTTCAATCTAAAAACTTAAGCTGACAAATGAAAATTCTAATTAATATATCAAGTAACAACATAATATTTTACGAAAGTTCTTACGATGTGGGATATATTGACGGTAGAGAATAACTTCTAATTTTCACCTATTTCTAATACGAGAATTACATTAATAAACTCAATGTGACATGAATTATTACATTATTGATACATTTTGTAGGCTACTTGAGTTGAACTAGAAAGATGGTGAGATCAATAATTGGATTAAAGTGTTGGGTTATTTTGTATTAAACAAAGAAGGGATCAAATATTGCTTCTAGAAAAGGTTCAAACCTTGTCAACTTCCATAAGCTTTTCAGATTGGGAATTGATCCAACATTTGTATAAAATTAGAGAGGTGGATTCTTTTAAACACATGATTTTCATATAATTGGCACAAGAGTAATATTGTGTTATCTTGTTAGTTGACCCAAAACACTTTGTGATGTAATATAATAATGCAACCAATCATGCCCTATATATATGAGATCATCCTTATTCTATAACATGCAAAAGCAGGCAACTAGATTCTATAACATGTATCAAAACTATATAAAAAATTGGATTAATTACCCTGTGGGTCTCCCATTTTTCAGAAAGTCACCACGCAGGTCTCCAAACTTTAAATAAGACGTCGTAGTCCCCACTCTATGACATAATGGGTCACCGAGGTCCAGCCGTTACTTTCAACTAACGGAGTTAACAACGAATT
>JAYMTK010000609.1:0-20685 GCA_036897405.1 Pelargonium myrrhifolium
GGAGACGTAAATTTGTCTCGCGTCCAACGAGACTGCAGTCCGGAGTTTGGACCAGATACTATTATTGACTTGAATTACTTGGGGGGCCTTTGTGTTGAGTCATATCTTTTGTAACTTCGGACAACGCGTTCGTGGTTTATACAAATTGTTCTTGCTTTCAAAAAAAAAAAAAAAAATTTCCCATGCTGTGACAAATAACGATACTTTGATATTTAAGTAAGTTGCTAACGTGGCTTGTTGGCATTGGACAGTGATAGACATCACAGGACCATATATTGACTGCACATGACACGACTCAACCTCTTCTTCTTCTTCATCACATCACACACACACTCTCTCTCTCTAACCATCACTTTCTCTCTCTACAACTACAGCTACAAATTAAGGGATAGCAGTTGAAAAGCTAACAAACCTTACTTTATTACCACGACAACACCATTACTCTCTCTCTCCCTCCGAACCTAACCCGATGTGCCAGACAGACCCAACAAGACGATAAACAGAAGACAAATTACCCATCAATTTTTACTCCCACCTTAGCTACAGTGCTCTTGCTTTTTGGTTGGTGCTTCTTCTTCTTCCTTTTTATTTTCTATCCATCCAAACACTCCCGTATAACTCTCGGACTAAAATATATAAAGTAATAGCCACAGCGGTTGCTTTATTTGGTGGAAATTCTCTTATTTTTTTCATCCGCGCAATCGGAACCCTAATCGGTTCTTGGTGCTTCAGATCTTGCCGATTCGATCTACTTCGTGCCTGGCTTTTGGTTTTAGGAGCTGGACTCGCTATCGACTCAATGCTGTTCTCGGGCGATTCGCTTTAATGAAATGTTAAGCATTGTAGGTGAGCTTAGCTTGGTGGAGCTCTCCGGCTCTCAATGTTAATCTGCGAAAATGTCTGCTCCATTAGCGGCTTTCGAGCGTCCTCGAGCTGGGGCTTCGAATACGGTATGGTGTGGCTCTTCTTGTTCTGTTTGGTTGTGGAGAAAATGGGGAGGAGAGGGATGAAGATTGAGGGAAAAGTTGGGATCTTATGCTTACTGTGTGAAAAAGGGTTTTATGAAAAGTCTTCCAAGTGAGGGAATGCTTTTGTTTTTTCCTCCAAGGATTGGTTGGGTGGAAGGTTTTTTCTTGCATATGGAATGTGTGGGTGGAAAATTTTGAAATTTGTAATGCATGATCATTTTATTTTTACATGCATTTTTTAACCGAGTTAGAGGATCTTAGGTTACGTTTGGATTAGAAATTTGATGTCAATGGGAATGAAACCTATTCTCATTACCATTTTCATGCCTATAATGTTGTATGGTTCAGATAAAGTATGAGAATAGGAATCATTCTCATTCTCATTCTAATTGTTGTTGTTTGGTTAGCAAAAAATATTTATTTCTTTATTTATTTTTATTTTTTTGTAGAAAATGAAATTGATCAAGTTATTCACTGTTACAAAATATTTAAATAATTATGCAAAAAAATGATGGTTGTCATTTAAGATTAAGGAACCTTTATTTGGTAAAAATTTTTAATTTTCATTTTTTTTTTTTTTTTGTGTAAAACAGAATCCATATTTGCATTTCTCTCGGAAAATTTACAACAAATAAAAATATCACTCTAATCGGACATTGGAACACTAAATTACGATTTTCTTCTTTCTAATTTTCCAATTTTTTGCATATAAATATAAATTATTTTGAAAAATTAAACTTGATAATGTCCTTCCTAAAAAGTATATGAATTTAAAAAAAAAAAAAAGTCATCCCTCTTGGACGTTTGAACTCATAGTTGGGAATTTTAGAAGTGTAAATTGTAGCATGAAAGAGTGAAGAAATCGGAATGGGATTCCCATTTCATCCATCTTAGGAGAAAATCAACTTGTTCATGAGTAAGGAAAGGGGAATGATAATGAGGGAATCCTAATTCAAACACCATCAATTAAAATCCCATTCCCATTCTCAAACCATAAATCCTAATCCAAAAGGGTTAAATCACATATGGTGAATCAGTTAATAATGAGTAAGAAATGGAGGTTCTTTCCTTATTTTTCGTGGTTGGTTTTCTGCTATATAATAGCATGGATATAGAATGACATTAAGGTTCAAGTAGGACTATGTTCTAGATAGCGAGAAGCTGAGAGAGAAGAAGAATTCGATAAGCTCCCCAAATGCCCTCGATAGTGTTTATTGTGTCAATTTTAATCTGTTAATTTTCAGAATCTTGTTATTACATGTTCTGTGGTGATCATTTCAAAGTCCCGACCTTTATGTCATACCTAATTAGTTAGACTCAAGGACCAGTATCCCTAATTATGTTACAGTTACAAGTAATCACTCTCTTTTCCATACTGTATCTTGGATATCTGAGCTAGTAGAAAGAATTGAAAAGTAAGATATTATCTCATGAAAATAGAAACCCTGGCCTGTATTTTCTGGGTAGTGTTTATAAAATGTTTGGATTACCTGCAAAATGCTCAATGCAGTATCTGATTTTATGTCCAAGCAAGGGACAAATCTGGTTGACCTCCACATACTTCATTATGTATGAAATAGAAAGATTATTCTCCGGTACTGATTGATGATACTGGAAAATGGGGACCATTTCCAAAACTTTGCCTAGACGGGATGTGTCTTTCTTGTAAGACAGAAGAGCTCTTGATATGGTTTTCAACCCACTTGGAGTACCTTAGCGAATGAATGTAGCGAAAATAGTTGAATGCTCGCTTGGGTTGGCTTAGGGTATATGTTTATGGGTTAATTTGTTGCAGTTAAGACTAATTGTTTAATTTTAGATGAACGTATTATGAGTGGGTGAAAATGCGTATTCAAGGAGGATTTGTTTTTTACTAGGTAAAAATTAAAAGATTGGACAAGAACATAGTACTTTACTGTGATTTTCGAAAATCATATTATGAAGTTTTAAGTCCGAGGAGAATCAGTTATTAGATACTTCTCTGTTCAACATCTGTTTTTTTTTCAAATATCTTTTGCTTCTTGAAACCACAATGTTAAGTTCGGTCATTTTAGAATTTCATATACTAGAGGTTTTATTTTTTCAGGTTCTTTTTCAGAATGAAATTGCAGTAGCATTTGTGTACTATATAATTCATTTACAATAAACACATCATAAACTCTGCCTAAATGCATGTATAAGCTCTGTTGTCTCCCTGAAGTTCCTTAATGCTTAGCTTATCAACTCATTTTCAACAGATAATGATCATTTCAAAGACCCGTCCTTTATATCATTCTTTAATGCTTAGCTTATCAACTCATTTTCAACGGATAATGACCATTTCAAAGACCTGTCCTTTGTATCATTCCTTGGGGTTCATTTGTTAAAATTAGGCTTAATATTTAGGGGTAAGCTGTAAGTGGATAAAAATGAGGATTCAATGATTTGTTAGTTATATCATTCCTTGGGTTTAATTTGTTAAAATTAGGCTTACTATTTAGGGGTAAGCTGTAAGTGGATAAAAATGAGGATTCAATGATTTGATAGTTACTACTTGCTAGGTAAAAAGACTTTAAACCAACAAATTACTTTATTCGGATTTCAATAAGCATATAATGAAGTCAACATTTTAGGAGAATCAGTTATTAGATACTTCTCTGTTTATTTTTAATGTCTTCGTTTCTGTAATCCACAATTTCTCTCATTTCAGAATTTGATATAGAAGAGGTTCGTTATTATTTTTTTATAGCTTTCTTGTGGAAAGAAAATTGTAAACTCTGTCTGACAAACTCTGTTATCCCGTGTAAACCAAGTATCAGCTCTGTTGTCTGCTCGGTGTTCCTTAATGCTTAGCATATCTAGTTATATTCAATGAATAATGATCACTAAATGCTCTAACGCAAAATAAATTGGCAGGTTTTCAAGAGTGGCCCACTTTTTATATCTTCGAAAGGTTAGTGAACAATTTTCTCTTCGTGTTGATTGTTTCCATACGCTGTTTATAACAACTATTATGCAAATATACACATTGAATTACTTGTCATTTTTTCAGTCCTTTGCACCCCTTGGTAGAATTCTTGCATTAAACTTTCAATCAAATCCATGTACATTTTCTTAATTTACATACCAATACCCTTGTATGTTTTAACTTCTGAGAATAAATCTTCAATGAATGATGTCCATAAACTATTGTTGTTGAGTTTTTATTTGTATTGTAAATGAATAAGATTCTTAGAGAGAGATATTATGATATGTTGTCGCACTTGCAAAGTTAATTGGTTCCCTGTTCATTAGTTTTAGAAAGTTGGATCTGTTTAGGATTGTATAACTTAAATCAAAAGGGCACTTAAAATGAATGGTATGATTCAAATAGCTACTAACACTATAGCAAGAACTTACACATTTAAGTAGTAAGTTTAATTACCTAGCAGGCTCTGGCTTGTAAGAAATACCATCCCAGTATTCTTTCTATCTCATATAACTTAAGCATGTACAATTGTTAATTCGGAACTTGACTCCATGTTAAAAAATTTATACGGACCTTTTTTTTCTTCTTAAATTGCTTCTTCTCACTGTTGATGACTTATCTTATGCTTACCGACTTGCTGATAAAACATAGCCCTAGAAAGTGATTTCATATTATACTAATTTGACAGAAGAGGAGATAGTGCGGTTACTCAAACGTTTATGATTTTGAGCTTCAAATATGGCCTGAATAATAATTATTGTCTGACCCATTATATCCCTAAAGTAATTGTGGTATTTTTTTATTTTTGTTTTGCACAATGAGTTTCGCCAACATATCAAGAATGTTATGTTATTTGTTACATTATATTATCTAATAGTACTTTTCCATTGGCTAATCTCTTGGATTTTGATGATGGGTTTCTGCAGGAATAGGTTGGAAGTCCTGGAAGAAACGATGGTTCATCCTCACCCGCACTTCTTTGGTTTTCTTTAAAAATGATCCTGTTAGTATCAACCATCTCTTTCCATATCAAACAGTTCACTTCTGTTATTTGATCTGCATTACTAGAAAGCAGCAGTAGAGTATATACATTTTCGATCTGCATTGTATTGGTTGGGCTTGAGAATAATGCATGTTGTTGTCTTGTCTTGGTTCTTGGCTAACACTATTTTGAATTGTATTGTGTAAATTGTCAAACTTCAAAGTGTTATGGAAGTAGACTTATTTACTGTGCTTTTTGCACACTGCTGTAGAGAAATTTATTCGTGAACTCATGAATTAATTGAATGTTCACATGCATTAATTGAATGTTGTTGTTGTTGTTGGTGGTGGTGGTGGTGTTTTGTGGGTCTGATTAGTTGCATTGGAAGTATTAATAGTGTTCATGTGGTAGTGTCAGCACAATGCAGTTATTAGGGTATTTGATTTGTAAATGAAAAGGGTACTTTATAGATAGGGTTCATGCAAGTCATCACAATACTAGCTTAATTTAATACATGTATTCTGTATTTTAGGGTTTTGGGTATATTGTTATATACCAATAATATGCTCGAAAAGTTATCAATGGTGTAATGCCAGCTAAATTATGACTAGTAGCCATGCTATATTGATATAATAGGTTCGGTGCCTGTTTTTGATTTTTGATATTGATTTTTACATTTTTTATCTATACCTCACGCTATGTCTTTTCTCTGAAAAAACCTTTTTAAGAAACTATAGAAGTTTCTGCACGGGAAAAAAAATCAGCCCTTAAACATACAACCTAATGTGTATGGCAATCATAGTGCTAGTGCATTGCAGGATATAAGACAATAAGACAAGCCCTTTACTTACCTATGACATCAAGCAATTAAGGTGCACTAACCCCAAGTTCCGCTTAGTTAATTTATCACAACTCTATATTTGGCATATCTTCAAGGATTTGGATTGTGTTGAAGGTTGGCCTTCCCAACCACATAGTCAAGGATGCATCTTAATCTGTATTCACGAGATGTGGATAAGTACCAAAGTAATGATAGTGACAAAAGACAAGTGGGGTCAAATCATTTGTAAAGCATTGCAAGAGACCTTGGAAATAATTGATTACATCTGTTTCATATTGAGTGTACTGATTTCTATTTTTTTTATTGCATAATATATGCCAACCACCATAAAAATAAAATAAAAACTAACTATGGTTTTCCCACATTACCCTTCATTTCAGTTAAAACGATTATCATTACTTGCAGTTTTAAAAATAAAGCGAAGGAATTTGATACCAAACTCCATTAGTTGACCTTAAACATTTCACCAATACAAACCCAGGACAGGGAGTAGCAATGAATTTCCGAATTACCCTACTTCTCAATTCTCAAACCAGTCAAAAATAGCGTAGTGGTGCTTTGGTGTCTATCCAGATTTTTGAAGTGCGGAACCCTGGTGGGCTTACCTTCAAAATAGCTGTAGTAAAACTTGTCAGTTGAATATGTCTCTTTTTGCTGAATGGAAGGTCAGTTTGAGAATAAGAAAAATCTGTCAGGAATGCTCTCTAATTTTACTGTCTTGTGACTCTTGTCAGATTAACTAAAGGAATTATTAATAAAGTAGTATAAAATCAACCGAAGAGGGGTTTCTCTCTTTATCTTGCAGGTGCATCACCCATGTAAATGTTAAACTCTATGATGATTGTGATGGTACTTAAACTATTTATTTGTACTCAATAACTGCTACTCCTGTCCAGTTTACCCCCTTCCCATAAAACTTTTATTCTGGGGAAGTTATAATATAGGCTATGTTATTATGTTCTTTTCCTCCAATCGTACACTTCTTTAATAATGGTCCTTTTAGCTCTTGAGTAATATGTCTAAATAAGTTTTGACATCATAATACAGAGTTTAATTATACAAAAGTCGTAATAGTGAGCATTGCAATTATTGTTCAGTTCAAGAAACAAGGAGACAAGCACTTATAATCTTGGTTGTTATGCAGAGTGCACTTCCACAGAGAGGTGGCGAAGTAAATCTGACTTTGGGAGGGATTGACTTGAACAATTCAGGGAGGTATGTGTTGTTGCTGTTTGTTGTCTGGAGTAGTTTTCTTGTAACCGAGCTAATGGTTGGACATTAAGTTTTGCAGTGTTGTTGTAAGAGAAGATAAAAAACTTTTAACTGTACTATTTCCTGATGGACGTGATGGCCGAGCATTTACCCTTAAGGTGCTTCATATGCTATTGCTTCTTTGTGCAGTTTTGATTATCACATGGACCTTTAAGTTTTGCAATTATGATTTGCATTTACTTTCTTATCCCCAATTCAGTCATGTTTATTTTTATTTTTGTTCAATGTTATAGGCTGAGACATCAGAGGATTTGTACGAGTGGAAAACTGCCCTGGAACTTGCCCTTGCACAAGCACCAAGTGCTGCTCTTGTAATGGGACACAATGGGATATTTCGAAATGACCCAACTGATACCATAGACGGGTCTTTTCATCAATGTGTGTACTTTATTATTACATACATCTATTCTATTCTATTGTTTGCTTATCATGCTTCCATACAAATCTGTTTGCACACCCTGCAGTAGCACTTCTTGTCTCACTATCACACAGTTGCATTGTGACATGCTAGATGTTAAAAGGGACTGCTATTAAGTATAATTTTCAGAGTCTTTACGTTTTGTTCCATCCCTAATGCAAGCCCATTGGCTTTTTGTTAAAACAATAAAAATCTATCTGCATACATTACCCTTTATCGCACTATACAATCTTGAGCATCAACAGTAGATACTTCAGGAATAATCTTGAGCATACATTACCCTTTATCTGTAATATTGATGCATACATTGCCTTCATTTTGAGTGTGTGCCTCTATGTGAGGCTATGATTGTGTGTGAGGCTGTATTTTGGCTTCCTTACATCTTATTTTTCATGAAGTTACAATTTTCTGCAGGGAGGGATAAACGCCCTGTCAAATCTTTGGTTGTTGGAAGGCCAATTCTGCTTGCCCTAGAAGATATTGATGGAGGCCCTTCCTTTCTTGAGAAAGCCCTTCGGTTTCTTGAGAAGTTTGGTAAGTTTTGATTTCACATTATCATTGGGTTTGTTGTAGTCTCTCTACGAGCTATAAGTGTGCCTTTCCTTTTGTGTTTATACACATTGAAGATGAAGCTCTTCTAATAAATTGTTGAAAAATAACTTGCCACCAGGAACTAAAGTAGAAGGAATTCTGCGACAATCAGCTGACGTTGAGGAAGTAGATCGCAGAGTTCAAGAATATGAACAAGGTGTCTTTTCTTTTCAATTTGATTTTTTTTTAATTTTTTTTTTGGGGGAGGGGAGGGAGACATTTGTACACCTTAGCAGTGACTCTGGCGCAACCTGTTCCAGGCTAGCTCTCAATACCAAGGTTATCACCTAATTGCTCTTCGTGTAATTGATTTAGGCAAGACTGAATTTGGTCCTGATGAAGATGCTCACGTTGTTGGTGACTGTGTTAAGGTATTGTTTCTTGCCACTTCATACCATTTTTATTGGTTCTCTCTGGTGTCATGAAAACCAGTATTCATCCTGGCTGTTTGATCTGCAGCATGTTCTTCGGGAGCTACCCTCTTCTCCAGTTCCAGCATCTTGTTGCACTGCGCTGCTGGAGGCTTATAGTAAGTGCTATCATTATTTTGTCTGAGAACAATTGTAACATCTTGTTTTAGAAAACAGTATCTAAATGATTTTATGATGTCGTCCTTGAAGAAATGTTATTTGCATATTTGATGATTATAGTCGGATTAATAAGCGCTTCAACACATACAACAAAACATACACATACGTGAAGGTATGCATGGACAAGTTGAAAGAATACATAATTGTCACCCAAAACTATATTTAATCTATAAGATAGGTTTGACATTATTGCATATCAAAATTATAAAACTGCAGTTAAAACTTTGAATAAATCTGTATATCAATGTGGAGGGAAAGGATTCATAAGGACCATTTAATATGTTCCATGAACAATTTTATGCTTAGCATTTGTGTTTGGAATTTACCATTCGTTTCCATTTGGTTGTAAGCTGAAATAAATATATCTGTACTAATGACATACACAAGATTTGGAGAAGACTGGTGATCACAGCTAAGTAGAGATTTAGGATTATTCTAGCTGTTTAGTTTTACAGGTTGAGGTTTTAACTTTTATGCATCCCTTTGGTCCCATTGACTATGTGCATTCAATTTTTTATAGATTTAGAATTTTATCTAATTCAGTGCACTCATATTATTCAATTGCTGTTTAATTGAATAAAGAAATTGATCGAAAGGAAGCTAAGGTTAATGCAATGCGTTCTGCTATATTGGAGACATTTCCCGAACCAAACCGACGTCTATTGCAGAGGTAATCCCTCTCATGAATTATACCATTTCCAAATTGCATTGCATCTTTTCCTATTGCTCTTTGTTTTGTTTTCAAGTTCACACCTTCACATTTTAAGATTTTGTTTGGAATGTTTTCTTTTTGCACTCTAGTTTTTGTAGTATACTTGCCACTCTAAAAGTGAGGTCCATTTCAAGTGAATAAGAATGGCCTCTCGTTATCTTGCTCATTATTTAACAGCGTACGACACAAATCTACACCTAATTTGTAAGTGAAGGGGTACAATTTTGAAGTTTGGGTTATGGGCTATAGAAAAACCCTTAGCTTGTAAATTATGTACCCAATGTTTATGTACCTAATTTGTTGTTCATGTTTGTAAGTGAAGGGGTAATTGCTCATGTATTGCTTGTGGTATTTGTAACCACTTGATCTACCAACTCTTCCCTTCTCGTCATGATAGCTTTAAGCTTTTGAGTTGGAAACTTTAGCGTACTAATTAAAGCTGTTTCATTGTTGGGCCCTTGCCTGTTTGTGTAGTCCTCACCATTTATTCTTGGTCTGCATGCAGAACCCATTGTGTAGTTCAACTTTCACTTGAAGGCCGGGTTACTAAAGTTTCTTACATGGATTGTTTGTGGTGTATGTGTGTTTAAGGCCACTCAATATACAAGTTGGGCACTTCCGTGTAATAGCTTAAGCTTTTTCTCAGAAACGTAAGGATCTATGCACTATTATTCTTTAGGAGCTTTAGATTGACA
Source organism: Pelargonium myrrhifolium (assembly GCA_036897405.1). Lineage (NCBI taxonomy): Eukaryota > Viridiplantae > Streptophyta > Magnoliopsida > Geraniales > Geraniaceae > Pelargonium > Pelargonium myrrhifolium. The sequence continues at coordinate 10,017 of JAYMTK010000609.1, forward strand.
AGCAAATTGGCAATTATGAGCATCCATAATTGTCCCCTCTTAGGCTATAGAAAACCAAGACCTGTGCAAGCCAATCCTTTGTCTATCATTCTACCGTCTTCAGTCCCCTCTCCATCCATTGTTCCTCCAACCATCTCAGAATCAAAAACTGCAATGTTAGTTGACAAATCTGATCCTCTCAGCTTAAGTTTACTAAGGACTAAAGCTGAAAACACATGGGCCATCTGTAAAGAATTGGGAGCTGTCCCTCAATGCTCAGAAGAATTAGTCATCGAAAATCAGCAAATGGAGTTGGACTCAAGGATCATCTCTAACTAATTCCTCGTCTTTCTGTCAAGGAGAGCAATCTTGAGGAGACCCCTTCTACTCAATCCTACTTCACATCATCTTTAGGTTTGATCACATTTTGGTGCTCCAACTTTCTTCACTCTGATACCATCATAGAGAGGAATTTTGTTGCTCTACTAGGCTCCTGGTCTTCTATAAACTGCAAGATAGTAAACGTTTATGCTCCAGTAGAAGCAATAGCCAAATTTCAGTCTGGGTTGAATAAATCTCTGGTTTCCAGCTTCATTGGGAGGACCGGAGGTGACTTCATCTTTATTTGTTATGCATCCGAGAAAAATGGCTCCTCCTTCATCTTGTTCCTTGTAGCTTTATTAGGGTTGCTCAAATATTGTATCTTTATTACTCAGCTTCATTTCTTCAAGTTGTTGCTATATCTTGGTGTTTGTACTTTTCTTAATCATTCCCTACTTTGGAATATTTAAGTTTATTAATAAAGTACTTAATGCTGATAAAAGAAAAGCATTCAATGTCTTCTTTGCATAAAAGTTCTTGGCTAGGCTTGTTGCCAATTTTCTAATTCTTCAATCTAATATTACTTTGGTACACGTTTGCAGAGTTTTGAAGATGATGCACATGATCTCGTCTTATGCTCATGAGAATCGGATGACTCCGTCTGCTGTTGCTGCTTGCATGGCACCCTTGCTCTTACGCCCTTTACTTGCTGGTGAATGTGAGTTGGAGGATGACTTTGATGTCAATGGTGATAATTCTGCACAGCTACTTGCTGCTGCAAATGCCGCTAATAATGCTCAAGCTATCATTACAACTCTGTTGGAAGAGTATGATATTATCTTTGATGTAAGACACTAGATCCATTGCTTCTTAAATACCATCTCCACACTTGATATTTCTTTAGGTTTGCTATGGATAAATGATTTTAGGGGCTCATTTCATGTCTTTCATATATATTATTGCCGTGAATCCCAAAACTTATACCCTTACTATAGTGTTTACCTTATAATTTATAATCTTAATGCAATTGAGCACTTCTTATTAGTTTTAGCATGCGAATTTTTATAACGAATAATAGATTAATGTATCAAGAAAGCAAGTAAAAATGCAGCTTGGAATCAGCCAAAACAGTGAATCAAGTTGATATAACCCAGAAGAACTTTAGTGGAAGGTTTTGCATTGTTGAAAGAAATGGTTATTACTTTTAATTTCAAACTCAAACCTTTGCTAGCAATCTCTACTTAGCTTGACTCCCGGAATTAGAAAGATTTCTGGATGCAATTGTTTCTAAACTCGTACTCTTTTGTTTACAGATCTTATGTCTTGTATAATTGCCATGTTTAGATTATTAAATTTCTTTGACATGTTTTACATCCCGGAAAGGTAGCCTAACTAATACATACAAGGCAATGTACAATGAACTGTAGATTAGTGAGTCTAGCAGCTTGGGCTTGTTATCATGTGAGGCATTAAAGTGCTTGATTGTAATAGGCCTGGTCAGGTGCAAGTGGGGATGTACATGCATCTAACCCTTCAGGTTAGGTAGGGCACCTCCATATGTATCTAATCTTAGTTGATCGGCTTTGAAAGAGATTAGCCATATTGTTGACTGTGTTTCCCACAGTGAAATTCAAACTCAATCTCGGTTTGTAGAGTAAGTACAATAGTTGACTTTTAATTGGTTCTAGACTTTAGTTTTTCTGAACTTTAATTGATTAAGGTAGATCATAACACCATAGAAGTTATGTTTATAATGGTCGAATCCTTTTTCTGTTTTCTGATACTGCCTCCAAGCTTCTTGCTGAGTTTTTTCCTATGGGATCTTCAATCATGTGTTCCATTCTACTCAATTTTCATGTTGTTACTCAGTATTATGATCTGTTATTTCAGGATGAGAATCTACAGAGATGCTCTATTTCAGCTGACTCTCGGATTGAAAACAGTGGTAGCGAGGATTCAACAGATGATGAAAATCCGGATAGCAAGGATAATGGTTACCATGATGCAGAAAATGAAGTTGATCAAGAAACAGAAGACGAAAATGATGAACGTGTACTCAGTGGGAAACTGAGTGAAAGTAGTGGTTCTGCCGGTAGTGATCTTTATGACTATAAGGTTCTACTCGTCTCTCTCTCTCTCTCTCTAGATACACATGATTCATAACATTTGGTTTCATTGTTAAATACATATACAAGGAATTTTTTTCTTCATGAGGAACGTTCAATTATGATGAATGACACTGAATGTTGGATTCCAAGGAGGCAGGCTGCAAAGCCATAAGATTGGGGAGTAGTAGAGTAGAGAATGCTAAGATGGATATATGGTAACATGAAGAATGTTGGTGACCCTGTAAAGAAATGTGAGATTGTAGCTAGGAGAGACTAAAAGGGTAAGGGATTTAACTTGAAAATAAGCTGTAAGAAAAGATGCAATAACACGCCTTAAAGAATGATGTCCTAATAAGAGCATCCACGCCCAAACTGATAAACTATTCATACCTAAGGGGTAACAATAGAAAGGGTGGAGTGAAGGAAGAGAATACGACTAGAAGATTTGAAAGTTTTATTTTTATATAGGATCAATTACCAATTAATCTAACTTGAACATTGTTCTGGAAATGGCTCAATTGTTGGTGGTGATTTCAGACATGCACTTGTCATAATATGTTGAACTTTTAACACAAGGTGCCAATATTATTTAGTACATTTTTTATTAGTTATGCTGTTTATCTTGATCATTGCAGTCCTTAGTACGGTAGGGTTTTTTGTTTTTTTACTAGTGAATAAGCTTCCATCAGAAGCAATTAAAGCTTAAAAAGGTTATTGCTTTTCAAACGTAGTGCATCTAGTATGAATTTCCCTCATATAGGCCAAATAGGGATTTCCATCTAAAATGTTTTATATATCTTTTTTTGCATATAGGCATTTGGTGGTGATGATTCAGATGACGCATCTTCAAGAGGGAATCAAGCTTCAGCCGCGAGTTCAAATATGCGTTCCAATTCGCACCCAGTCAAAGACCCAAATGTTCAGCTGATTGAGCAACAAGGTACACAACAAAATGGAAATGACAACCCTGTTAATGGAATGGACTCTCCAGTGGTGTTACCCACCGGGGATTCCTATCAATCAATGGGTGAGATTCTGTCTTCAATGGTGTCTGAGCATGCTCAACCTGCCCCTGTGCCTGAATCAGGTGCTGACAAGACAATTGGTAAAGTTACTGGCTCCAATCACAGCACAAAGCGACAAACATTTTGGGGAAGAAGCACTGTGAGTTGTCTTTTCTCAATGCATATTCTTTGTCACTTAAACTTCTAGGGATTCGAATTAAAGTAGTGGATAATATAACAATAAATAAATTCAAGTAAGGCAGGTGCGTGAAAAATTCTTAAAATGATATATCATTTATATATGATTGTTTACAAATTGCAATTTGTTGGACATTTATTGGATCAAGTTTATATTCTTTGGTATTGTTCATGAGCATCCCCCCTTTTCCCATTCTAGTGGGAGGCTTCTGCTAAATGATCTGACCCTTATGATAATGGACTGTCTTTTCTTTCTATCATGGATTAGTAAACTAATCTAATGGTTATTTTATGAAACTTTTACTTTTGTTTTTGTTACTGTAAATTAGTATTACAGGGAATTTTGTTGTTATTGTTTCTTTACAACTTACCAATGCTTAATGTGCCAAATGTTTAAGTACGGTCTAAATTTTATGTCTTGAAGGGAGTTATATTGCCTATAAAATAAATAAATAAATGTCCTCACAACTTAATGATCTGGTGTTCCTGTTGTGGAGAATTGTGTGTATCAGTAGTAAGCCTGTTAGTTTGACTCGACTTTTCCCATTGTTCTCATGTTGCATCTATTTCAATTTATGGTTCTGCAGTCAATTTTAGTGATTGCAAGTTGAGTTGAAAAACACGCCTTCAAAAGATATAATTGGTTATTGGGTTACACTTTTCTAATTCTTGTCAGACCTACTCCTCAATAGTAATTTACATTTATACAATAAGTTCTTTTTAATACTCAACAACAACAAAAAAATTGTACAAAAGTCTAGACTAGATTTGGTAGACCAGAAAGTGTATGTTGTATAATACAGGCATCTGATATTATTTTTCTGACATATTTCACAGGGGAGAAAGACACCCTCAATGGAATCAGTAGATTCTTCTGGTGAAGAAGAGTAAGTTATTCTTTATTATTTTTATACATAATGGGCCGTGTGATCCTTAAAATTTCCATTCTGGCTTTAGTATATTTCAAAATCTATATTTGGGTTATGTTTCCATTGTTCATCTGTCACATGGAAAAGTTGTCTTGAATCAGTTCTTTGTTAATTTCAGTAATGATATTGTTGTTGGAACTATTCAACTTAAATTTCTGACTTCATTAAATAATCAGTGGAAAGAAGACGTACTCTTTTAATTGTTTTTGTTTGCCCTTATTGCATGCTTAGGTAATTATATTAAACACTATTTTTACTTATTTCGGTTGGTAAAGTAATAATGATATCAATAGTTATTCTGCAGGAAAATGTTGAATCAGCTGTTATAATTTTTTCCATCTAAATTTGAAAATGTCTAAACCTAGGCTTTTTTTGAACCTTTGAGGGTTTCATGACATGTTAACAAAATGAAGGTCATGTGTTTATAGGCTTGCTATTCAAAGGCTTGAGATTACAAAGAATGACTTGCGACACAGGATTGCGAAGGAGGTAGCTTTTATTCTCTGGACTCTCTTTATGCTCTATCATAAAATTATGTCTTGATTAATTGGGTTGGTCATCATCCCTTACAGGCTAGAGGTAATGCAATTTTACAAGCTAGCTTGGAGAGAAGGAAGCAAGCTTTGCATGAAAGGCGTTTGGCACTTGAACAAGATGTAATCTCTTCTTTACTATTGGTTATAGCCTTTTATTTCTCATTTCTTATCATTATTTGATTGCTATGCTTACTAGCCATAAATACTCAACTTAGTCAATTCGTTTTCAGTATTATCTCGTGTCAAGATACTGCATTCACTACAATAGGGAAAAATATGTCAAAGCTAGTGTGTTTAAGATTCATTTCGATACTTTTGCAAGGAACACGTCATTTCTCAATTTCATTAATTAGATATGCTTGAATAGCTTATTTTAAGTTATAACCATAAAATATAATACTATTTAACAAAGGCCTTAGCGAATATGTCTAGATGAGTACATGTTTAAATGTGTCTATTGATGGCTAACAAAACCTAAATTTGTCTAAAGAGGTCAAGTTATTTTTTTCATCAGAAAAAAAAATCATGTGAAATAGCTTTTTTTTAACCCTGTAGCATGTAAACTCCTGTTAGCCAATAAATTGTTGTATTCCAGTTACTTTTCTTGTTCTGAACTGGCATTACCAGCATCTGAATCAATTTTCAGTCTTGTCTTTACATTTCTGTTGTCAGTTTATCTACACAAGACGTTCTCAATCAATATTATGATAATTTGCACTTCTCTGTGATTAGATACTGAAATTTACATGTCAATCTTGCATTGTTAGCATTTTTATCCAGTGGAAAATTTAGTTTTATGTAGTATGGCTCACTCTGTTATTTCTCTCTACGTTTTCTAGTGGTAATTAAATGGTTTTGCAAACCCTAGAGAATGACAGTACAGGGTGCTAAACATTTGTTTTCAATAAAATATCTTTGATTAATTGATGGTTTGATTAAACTTATACTTATGTAATTGAGTATGTGGTAATGTTCAGTATGTTCGTACTTTTAAGTGATTGTAGGAGCAAGGGTTAATCTAGTTAAGGTGGGTTTATAACTAAACTTATCATTAAACTAATGACCACCCAGTGGAATAGGTTAAGCATTTTCTTTTACTTTTTTTTGGACTATACGTCTATATCTGTTTCTTAATGTATTCTGATATCTAAATTGTGATGACTTCATTTTTGTACTTTTTAATATATATTTATTGCTGTATACTTGCTTGTAATGACCGTACAGGTTTCAAGATTGCAAGAACAGCTGCAAGCTGAAAGAGATCTCAGAGCTGCACTGGAAGTTGGTTTGAGTATGTCTTCTGGGCAGTTTTCTAGTTCACGCGGCATGGATTCTAAGGTTTGTGTAGATCTTAATGAATTTGCATTACCTTTCTCTATAAATTGCTTATATAGTTGGCTTTATGACTTTGAAGACAAGGGCTGAACTTGAGGAGATTGCTCTTGCCGAAGCAGATGTGGCTAGGTTGAAGCAGAAAGTTGCAGAACTCCACCACCAACTTAATCAGCAACGACAGCATCATTATAGTTCCCTCTCTGATGCGTGTGATCGTTATCAGCATGTCCAGAATCATAGTTCTCAACAGTGAGTCTGAAAGATCTTGTTTTTGCTCTTCTTTCAGTGTTGAGGATTAGAGTTTAGTCTCATGGAGCATAGTTTTTGATGCACAGGGATTATTTTAAACAGGCTAATTAAGATAGTTCAGTTTGGACGTGGGTTCAGTCCTCAATTCACTGAACATTTTTTTTTTAAAATAGCATTGTGCCTATTTACTTCCCGTTGGTGCATTTAGAACTGTTTGCATTATGGCATTCATTCTTTTCCAGCCACCTCTTGTGTTCTTAGGTATTAAAATTTTGAATCATAAGTTCATGGAACCATTGACTATCCATCTTCTATCCTAGTGGCCATCTGTGTATGACAACTGGCGTAAATAACTGTTCAGCTATATCCATATAGGCTAATGTCCTTTAGAACCACCATGAGAGCATGTTCCCTCTTAAGGAAGCAAGCATCTGTGTCTGATTAAAATCAAACACAGATGTTGTGTTCGATTTTAATCAGACAGGTCTGCAAAAGATTAGGGATGTTTCATACATAGTGGAAGATGGATCTTAGATGGTATAGTTAAATATATGATTAGTTGTATCCTTATTCATATTTGATGTCTACAGGAGACTTCTTCAGCACGATTTTGATTCAACCCTTGCTTTTGTTAACCATGAAAGGAAGCAACGAAATGAGGTACTGACTTTAATTGTTTTGACTATCTTTTTGTCTCTGTCTACTAAATTTTGTTTGTTGCATGAATTGAAGTGAGGGTGTTCAACCGTTTGAGTTACCGTGTAACACACACATAATTGCACACCAACAGAAGAAGAAGAAAAGTTATTAGGTTTTATTCAACACATTTTAAATAGGCAGTAATTGTTTCTTCTGTCATCTCATGTGAAAAGGATTTCTTAGAAAAACCCTGAGGGAGACCTGTAAGTAGCTGCTCAAGCTCAACATAATTTAGATTTATAATCCTTCCCCTGGCGTCCCCTTTAGTATACGAAAATGGACTCCTTAAGGATCCATGTTCCAAATTTCTATGATACCACTCATCTACAATCATTAAGAGTGGACCTTATTAACCAGGGAACCTCAGTACTGTTCATAACGCAGCAACTAGAGAATCACTCATTATGATGATGTCAAGTTTAGTTCCCAGTTTTGCTAAGAGAGAAACAGATTAGAGTTTATAGCTGAACTCTGGAGGTCTGTGCAGTTAGAGCCACTAAGAGGACCACTAAAAGTGTTTCTGAGCATGCTGTTTGTTCTCTATCTTCTCTCAAGTGGCCCATGGTATTGGTAGTTTTCTTTTGTAACTAACATTGTTGTGAATATTCAATTCTATGTTTAGCAAATTAGGAAAGATATTGTATTTAGCAAAGTTTAGTTTAATTTCCTATTCTAATTTGTTTTCTACTAGTTTTGTCTCGTGCGTTGCACGAATTATGAATTTTTTGTCATACACAGGTCACTTATACCGCTCAAGTACAATCAAAGCAATATAATCTATATGATTTTGAATAAACATTTGATTTGATTTAGTGACTTTCCATAACAACTTAAAACTTGGAAATGTGTTGTTTTGTAATTATGAAAAAGTTGGGCCCAAATTAAAAGTTTGATGATGTGGCGCTCTAATACGCATTATAAACCTCCTTTCGGATCCAGCTTTTATAGTATGTATAGATTTCTAGTCTAAATCTCCTGTATAAAGTAGTCTGTCTTGTACTTATTAACACAATTATTCACATCAATTATAAAAATTTCACATGGTATCAAAGCCTCTTGCTTCACTTTTTCGAGTCTCTTGAAGCTTCCACCATTCCAGATGCAACCTTAGGCTGCATGCTGTTTTTTCTTCTCTTTTCTGGAGCAGCTTTTAAGACATTAACTTATCTGATCTTTCAAGTATAAATTTTGGTGGAGAAGAAATAAGAATTGGTAGCGATGGTTCAATTATTTTATTTTCTTGACTTATGGAAACACCTCAGTACCTTTCTGGCAAACCTTCAATGACTTTTTCTTGGTGTTAATTGTCATCGTAGTGACATCAACATGATCTATTTCTTCTTCAGACCTTATCTTGATGTTAATTGACATTCTAGTGACATCAGTATTGCCGTCTTCTTCTCATGGGCCCTTTCCTTCTATAACAAAATTTTGCAACCATCCAATTCCAACACCAACTTCAACAACTGCTTAGCACTATTGGAAGTCCTTAAAAAAAGAGAAATAAGAAGAGAAAATTCAAGCTCTCTCGCATTGATTTGATTTACATGCTTCAACTTGAGGGGAAGTGTGAAGATTCATTCAAAAAAAAAAAAGTTCAGTTTAGTTTCCAATTCTACTTTATTTTCTATTTATAGTCTAAATCTCTTGTTGTATAAAAAGGTATTTTTTGTACTTATTAACACAATCATCAATAATGAAAATTTCACAATTATTAATTACGTTTCACTTGTGACTTGTTGGGAGAAATTGATGTTTATTCTCATGATATCAGAGCTGATTGTTTTTGGGCTCAGTGATATGTCTGTCTTGCCTCCCTTCTTGGTGCACGTGCAGGGTTGGTTCTCTTATCCAGCCTGCACGTGAGAGGGAGTGTTAAGGAAACCCACAATGAAAGAATGAAGTTTGTCGCCACTTGATATGCTAGTTGGGCTCTCCACCTAACAACTTAAACTTTTGGATTTGAGTCAAGTTTAACATCAATAAAAATGTTTTCATTCTTACCCATGATTGATCTTGGAATGCAATATCCTGAATAAGATTTTGACCATTGTTTTCTGACCCCTGCTTAACCTATTTCATCATAGAGGAACTATCATGTATACTTGGTACTCTGCCTATTGATTGTCTTTGTGCTCCGGAAATGATCCTTTACGAGTAGTAGCTAATTCATTCGGCGGAGGACTATTAAAAAGCTTCGCGGGCAATGGCTGACTCCAATTCAGTCTTCTATATGAATTGTTCCTTTTCTAATTTGATGTTTGCCTTTAAGGAATTGGATTTCGTTCACTATCTGCAGAAGTGGCCCCTTTTCTCTTCTTGAATACAAAGTTGTATCTCAATTTTGAACTACTTTCCTGCAGGAGAGCGTGTTAGGGGCTGAGTGGAGGAATATCAAAGGACAAGTATTAGCATCTGGCAGCAGTAACAGGCAGCCATCACGTAAGCAATTTATCGACTCAATAAGCATGAGCGAGTCTAAAAGCACGGAGGCAACCACAAGTCTATCAATGGATGATCTTTGTGCTGTTGATTCGGCCTCAGTACCCTCCACTTCAAGAGTTGCAGATGTATGCATTCATTCTTCTTGCTAACGATATATGGAGTATCCTTGAGATATTGTTGACTCTTGTGTCGTGGTTTTGCAGGGATCAGATTACCCTAGGCATCCATCAGTTGCAACTTCTGCTTTGGTGGAACTTACAACACGTCTTGACTTCTTCAAGGAAAGGCGGTCTCAGCTCATGGAACAGCTTCACAACCTTGATTTGAACTATGGCACAGCATCTTCACAAGATTTTGTCTACAATAGACCACCATCATCCCCACCATGGAACTGAACTGGAAGGCGATTGATGTCTCATAAGAGTCGAGTAAGCAGATTTGAACTCGACATATTGTTGTTGCATATCCATCCTTTGATATCATTGCATATATTTGTATTTCTTGTAGTCGCGTGCGCTCAATCTTATAGTTGTTGAATATTTAATATTTCTGTTTTGTTTTTTTTTTTCTCCCTCTTATTGTAGTGAAGAATGCTACTGGATTTTGATGAGATTGTGTCCAAGTTATGTTTTTGTTTGTTTGTTGATTTGTGTGAGGGAGTGTCTGGAGAATGTATTATGTTTGTGTGAATAGGAGGTATTATTATTTGAGAATATTCAGTTTTATAGATGCCATTGTACATCAGATGATTTATATGGGATTTTAGATTCTAAATTTTGAACGAGCCCATTTGAGCCTAGGGTATACTGTATATCAGTTGACTGATATAAAATTATATCAGTTGCACTAATAAGGTGATGGCACCT
>JAYMTK010000610.1:0-20684 GCA_036897405.1 Pelargonium myrrhifolium
ATTTTCAATTTCCTCTTTATGGATTTATGGACATCCAACACAACCCAGATCCGACTATACCCCTTTGTACACTTGGCATCCCACTCGAAAAACCTACCCAAGTGCTGCCATGTACCCTCACAGACCCTCGTTGTCCCGGACCCCCTCGGTAACCCAAGTATCTGCACCCACAACGCAATGTCATTGATATCTACTCTAGTCGTACACTCCCTTGGACCCAACTCTCTGCACACCAGGGTATTATAGTTATACGCTTATGGACCACCCACCAGCACCTTCTTCAGATCCCGTTCATGGCAGAATGCAAAAATGAACCTTTGATCCCCCATACTTAGGCTCCCATCCTCCACTTCCACCACATCAGTCCCCTCCATCGGCTTCCAATATAAAGCCATCCTCGCACTCATCTGGTTCAAATCAATCTCTGCCGGAGATAAAAACCCAACCACCATCATCCAACTCTTCCTAACCCCCACTCCCACCACCTCATCCAGTCCCAATATGTCTACCCCCACCCTCTCCTCATCATCCAAGAACAACCCATTCAGACCCGGCAAAACAAGAGCAGCCATTATCACAACAAAATTAAAAACTTACCGGAAACGTGGAACTCTGCCGAAGCCGACCTCTCCGCTACCACTGCCTTGTTGTGTTAAACCCAAAAGGCCGAAATAGATCAGGAATAACCAAATCCAATAGTGAAACTCGCCCACCAGCCTTGCTTTTATCACCCCTAATCACCCTTGACCACCAGTGATATTGGAGTTATTATAGTATCCCAAATTTATCTCTTATTTTCATTATGACTCCCATTGACCAAATCATGTATTATTGTAATTTATTTACTTTCCTTTTACGTGATGTACATTAATCATATATAAACAATCATTTTGAATCAATAAAATTAAGTCAGAAGTTCACCATTTCTTCATGGTATCAGAGCAATCTGGTTGATAAACTTCTTTCTTCTCTGCCATGGATGACAATTTTGCAATTAAAAATTCTCTTTCAATAGATTCACAATTTTACTTGCTCTTGAGACAAAGATCTTCCCAATGTCTGGAATGCCGATTGTTTCAGCAGCGACGTTACTGATAAACAGAAGAGGGTGCAGATGAAGACGGCAGTCCAAGGACGATCATGAGAGGCGATTAACTCAGGCGTACCAAGAGATGGGCGAAATCGTACCACCTCAATCAGATAACCACCGTGACAAAAGAGATCTGATCATTCCAGTCGTAAATAAAGTTGACGACGGCGTGGATCGTAATCGGGAAGCTTTGCGCGTTGCTTCCATGGAGGATGTTGTGTTGTTGCCGCAAATACCATCTAAGGTTGAAGAAGACAGTCCTATCAACTTGGGCTTGGGCTTGAAGTCCTTAGTAAATAATTTGTCAAGCAAAGCCCAACAAACAATTCACACAACCCACTCAGTTGGGCTCATAGCACAAACAACCCATTTGGGGCAGTATTATAACAAGACATATTTGAGCCAAGCATATTTAGGCTTTATGGATCAACTCATACACTTGATGAAGGGGCTAAGTCAAGACCAGCAAACTTATTTATTCTCCAAATTGTGTGGATCAGATCAATTGCACCGGGAATAAAGCCTCAAGTCAAGTCAACAATGAAATTTTCATTTACAGAGTCAACTAAAAAAAAAAATCAGATTCTACTAATTCACCTTGGCTTATTGATACAGGGGCTACGGATCATATTACGTGTCAGAGCAACAATTTACATAATGTTGAGTCCGCGCCTTACTTGCCACCTGTTCAAATATCCAACGGAGAAACAGTGGATGTGAAGGCAGTGGGTCAAGTGAAACTTGACAGCAAATTGACCCTTGAGAGGGTCTTATCAGTTCCCAATTTTCATTTTAATTTAATGTATGTCAGTAAATTGGCACGGGATCTCAATTGTGCTCTAACATTTTATCCGAAATTTTGTGTGGTACATGATTTACTTTCGAGAAAGCTGATTGGAATGGGAAGAATGTGAAATGAGCTTTATTATTGGGAGTCAAAGAAGGAATGAAAGACATTGGCGGCACAAAAACTAGTCGATGTGAGATTATGGCATCAAAGATTGGGTCACATGACGGTTAGCATACTCTCTTTGGTACCAAATTTACCTGTATTTTCTGATACTCGTAGAATGACATTTTGTGACGCATGTTGTAGCGCGATACAAACTCGACTTCCTTTTCCTATTCATGTTAACAAATCATCACATATTTTGAGTTGGTTCATTGCGATATTTGGGGACCATATAGAACACCATCTCATTCTGGTTGCCATTATTTTTTGACAATTGTTGATGACTTTAGTCGAGCTACTTGGGTGTATTTGATGAAAAACAAGTCTGAGACACGTCTTTATTTGCTGCAATTTTTCTGTTGGGTTCGTACACAGTTTCAATCACAAGTTAAGATTTTAAGAACTGACAATGGTTTTGAGTTTGAGCATCATGAATTACTTAAATACTACTCATCAAATGGGATGGAGCGACAAACAAGTTGTGTAGGAACTCCACAACAAAATGGAGTTGTTGAACGGAAACACCGGCACCTCCTGGAAGTAGCTCGAGCACTCCGTTTCCAAGCGAGTCTGCCCATTCAATTTTGGGGTGAATGCGTCCTCACAGCAACTTACTTGATCAACAGGACACCGCTTTCCGTGCTTGAGAACAAAACTCCCTTTGAGCTATTACTTGGAAAGAAGCCCACATATGACCACATTCGTTGTTTCGGATGCTTATGCTATGCTCACAGACAAACTCATGACAAGTTTGCCCCCCGGTCAAGTCCCGGCATTTTTGTTGGGTATCCTCATGGCCAAAAGGGTTACAAGGTGTATGACCTTGAAACAGAAATCATTTACACTTCGCGGGATGTTCAGTTTTAGGAAGATGTCTTCCCATTAGCTCAAGATTTGAAGATTCACGAGTCCACACAATACTCGTTTTCTCAACCCACGCAGGACTACGTTGATGATCCACCAAGTGTGCAGACTCCCATTTTCAATGAAGATGTTGAGATGGAAAGTAAAAGCTCAGAACCCGCAGTTGCTCCTATTTTAGAACCTCAACCCACAGAAGTTGAGTTTTGGCCTACTCAAAATGAGAAATTTTCACCTCTCCCAGCAAAGCGGCACAGGAAAGTTTCTACAACTTTATCTGGTTTCGAGTACACCTTACCGCCTTCTCTTGCTCCGCCCGAGCCCAATACGCATTCTTCTCTTCCTTTGGCCAACTCGACGGTATATCCTCTTTCCCACTCTATTTCATATGAAAGATTTTCTCCAACTCATACTGCTTTTTTAGCGGCCATCTCTTCTGTAGATGAGCCTAAGACTTTTTCTCAGGCAGTTAAACACGCACACTGGAGAGAGGCAATGGCAAACGAAATATCTGCACTTGAAGCTAATGATACGTGGACCTTAACCACTCTACCACATGGGAAACGAGCCATCGACTCAAAGTGGGTGTATAAAGTCAAGTATCGCCCAGATGGAAGCATTGAACGCTACAAAGCACGACTGGTAGCCAAGGGATTCACTCAAATTGAAGGTGTGGATTTCACTGAGACATTTGCACCAGTTGCTAAGCTAGTTACTGTTCGATGCCTGCTCGCAGTTGCTTCCATGAGAAATTGGCCTTTGTACCAACTTGACGTGAACAATGCTTTTCTACACGGTGAATTGAATGAGGAGGTGTATATGAAGATTCCCCAGGGATTTTCGAATCAGGGGGAGCGTCGAGTTTGCCGCCTTCACAAATCACTCTATGGACTTCGACAAGCCTCACGCAATTGGTATCAAAAATTCACCAGCTCCCTACTCGATATTGGATATCGCCAATCAGATGCTGATCACTCATTGTTCACATTCACTGAAAATGGCTCATTCGTGGCTGTCCTTATATACGTAGATGACGTTATCGTTACGGGGACTGACACCAACCGCATTGAGAATCTCAAACGCTACTTAGATGGGAAATTCAATATAAAGGATTTGGGAAAGCTCAAGTATTTTCTTGGAATTGAGGTAGCACGCTCACCCACTGGCTTGTTTCTTAGCCAACGAAAATACACTCTGGATATCCTCGCTGACTGCGGTTATACTGGGTGCAAGCCTTCTTCTTTTCCGATGCCTCAACATCATCGTCTTTCTGCTGATGTAGGGCCCCCATGCGCTGATGTTGGGCTATACAGAAGATTGGTAGGGAGATTACTCTACCTCACAATTACGCGTCCAGATATTAGTTATGCAGTTCACATTTTGAGTCAGTTCCTGCAGAACCCGAGGCAACCTCACCTTGATGCGGCATTTCAGGTAATACGATATCTTAAAGGTAGTCCAGGACAAGGCATACTTTTCCCCTCCAATGAACCATTGTCTCTTCGAGCATATTGTGACGCTGATTGGGCAGGATGCCCTGATACACGTCGGTCCACCACAGGATATGTCATTTTTCTTGGATCTTCCCCAATTTCTTGGAGATCTAAGAAACAATCTGGGGTCTCTTGTTCTTCTGCGGAAGCTGAGTATCGAGCCATGGCTATGGCTAGTAGAGAAATCATTTGGCTCAAACAGCTTTTGCGAGATTTGCATGTTCCCTTGTCTGATCCAGTACCTTTATTTTGTGACAATCAGGCAGCTATTCACATAGCTTCCAATCCTGTATTTCATGAGCGCACCAAACACATTGAGATAGATTGTCACTTTGTGAGACAACAACTTCAGGCTCAGATACTTATTCCTCGGTCTATTTCCAGCAGACATCAGTTAGCAGACATTTTCACTAAAACCCTTGGTCGAGACCGCTTTCATGAGATATTGAGCAAGTTGGGCATTTCGAATCTCCATGCGCCAACTTGAGGGGGAGTATTGGAGTTATTATAGTATCCAATATTGACCAAATCATGTTGGCGCATGGTTGTCAATTGTATATATATAAACAACCATTCTGAATCAATAAAATCAAGTGAGAAGTTCACCATTTATTCATTTACCAAAACGACACTTTTTGCTTAAATACATGACTGGGTTTAGATCACATGTTTTTTGTTTTCTTTTTAAAATCTTGGACCGAACCGAATATCAGACCGGTTGGAATTAGGATCCACGAACGAACACCCACCCCAAAATGAATTGTTGTAAGATCATGCCATGCGACCAAGAAAAACCTCGAAACAAGCGGCTAAACTTACAAAATCCTTTTCCTACTGCAAAAAGAAAAACGTGTGATCACGTATAAAAGCCTCGATCGCTCACCGCAACATTATTATTTTGCATTAAACCGCAAAGGAACAAACTTGAACTGCTACTTTCAATTATATTGATTCACATACATAACCTACCATTGTCATTATACGTACGCCATTGCCATATCACCTACCTATCGCTTTCTCCTACTTCTGTTCTACCAAATTATTCTATATTTCAACCATCTCTGTTTTTGTCTCTCGCCAACATCAACAAGCACCGGTACGTACATCTCTATTTTCTGCTCTAATTTTGTCTTCTTTTCCTTTTATTTTTTGTTGTTGCATTCTATGGACTTGCATTGCCCATTCTCTATGATCTTTTCATTCCCTTTCACAAATTTCAGTTTATCATTATATAAGCACTTTGATACTTCTGGATTTATCAGGCTAAGGATTGCAAATCATCTTATCTGCATTGTGCTTTTAATTATTTTGATTCTTATTTGGATGTTAAGGTTCTATGGAACTCTGTTTTCTCATGTAGCAAAAGTTTACCTTAATTAGATAAGTGAAAATTTTAACTTTTCTTAAAACACTGTTGATAGCAAATACAGCTAGCTTTACAAGTTATTCTTGCTCCCTTCCAGCTTCTTCTAATTTGTTTTGGAACCAAACCCTTGATTGTTAGTTATCATCAGGCCACAACATGGTATCAATGGAAGAATTGTTTGGTAAAAAGAGGAAAACTTTACTTGTTAAAGTATTGGACTTTTGAAGATAGTTCGTTCTCAACAAACATGTTGGTAATAAAGCATACGGTAAATATTATGAGATGCTGAATGGGGATTAGGGAAGTTGACAGTAAAATGCTCTAGGTTTCTATCTTTTTATGATATATTTTTTATTTTTGAACGCATTATATTCTAACGGGTGATTGCTTGTCTGTGGTTGAAAGTTTAATTCATTATGCAGCAAAGGTCAGTCATACTATAGTGCTTCCATCTTACACAACATACTTTATGCTTTTGTAATATACAAGCACATATCTTAGTTGCTTGTACTGTTCGTTCGTCTTTTGATCCCCGATGCCCTTCTTAATTGGGTATCATCATTGACATAAAGCCCTTTTCAGTTGGGACCTATTCTGTGTTCAATGAATTTGAGAATCTGCACAAGTTCATCATTCTGAGGCCCATCACTAATACATTTTAGGTTCCCAATTTCTTGAAATAATATACTATTTTCTTTATTGCACATTTAACAATAATTAAGTATTATGCATATTGTGTTGGCATTCTTCCAGAACCAATTTGGGTACGTACTGCACTTTTAGGATATGCTAAAAGTATATTATTGATTTAAGAAAAATGTTTCCTTTGGTACTTGGCTAGTCAAATCATGCTACAAATTGTGAGTTTCCTTGTGAATGTTCCCTTTTGTGTTGCTTCTATTCATATGATTTTAATTTTTTCCAATAAATCAACCAAGTGTTAGAGATGTATTAAGATGCAGATAGTAAACACTAGATGACTAGGCACTAATATTAACTGCTTCATTCATGGAAAGAAATGCTGGATATTTTGTTGTTGGTCCTATTACATGGTTGATTCGGTAATGCTTGTTGTCATGTTCTGATCACTTGAAAAGATAGTTAATAACGATACTTATATGTTGTTCCATAGGATTCAAGTACAAGCTACCACCATATGGGCTCTGTGGATGGATTAGATATTGCGCAAGAGAAGCAACAACCTCTTTTCTCTTTTGGGGTTATCTCTGATGTCCAGTATGCTGATATTCCTGATGGTCACTCATTCCATGGCGTTCCCCGTTATTATCGACATAGCATTTTTGTACTGCAAAGGGCTGTCCAAAGTTGGAACAAGCACCAGAATCTTAAGTTTGTGGTCAATTTCGGGGATATTGTTGACGGATATTGCCCCAAGGACCAATCTCTGAATGTTGTCAAGAAAGTCGCAAATGAATTTGAGAACTTTAATGGTCCGGTCTATCACATGATTGGCAATCACTGCCAGTATAATCTTCCTCGTAACAAGTTGCTCCTACTATTGAAGATCCCTAGTGTTGATGATTGTGCCTACTACGACTTCTCACCAATTCCAGAATACAGATTCGTTGTTCTTGCTTGCTATGATATCAGTGCGATTGGTTGGCCTCGAGATCATCCAAAAGCAATAAAAGCATTGAGATTTCTTCAGGAGAAGAATCCAAATCAAGACAAAAACAGTCCACAAGGATTCGAGGGATTAGAAAGAAGGTTCGTTATGTTCAATGGAGCAATTGGGAAAGAATAGATTGCGTGGTTAGATGGCATACTAAAACAGAAAGATATAGTCTGTTGCCATTTACCTTTGAATCTAAAAGCATCATCTGAAGAAGCTCTTCTGTGGAATTACAATGAACTAATGGATGTGATACATAAGTACAATTGCGTTAAGGTTTGTATATCCGGACATGATCACAAAGGCGGGCATGCAATTGATTCTCATGGAATACACCACAGAGTTCTTGAAGCAGCCTTGGAGTGTCCTCCCGGTACAAACTCATTTGGACGGGTAGAAGTATACACCGATAAGTTATCCCTTATAGGTACTGACAGGATGCACAACACTGATATGCATTTCAATCTTTTATCAGACGTCACGGAGCATCATCAGTGCAAATAATCCAAATCATTTGGTGAAATGTGTAGTGTACATTATTTAGCGGTCGAAGGAAGGAATTTACTCAAGTAAGGATGAATTTGTTGAAGGGGAAGGCATCGGGGCATGTCATTTGCTGAATTATACTACTTTCCTAGTTACTCTGCATTTGAGCCTTTGTGTTTATAGCTCTTTAATTTCTATATTCTCCTACATGTGATGCACTGATGCTCTTTATACACTTGCCTGAAATTTATAAGGTTTCACGTGCTTGAATATGCTCTATTTTTCTTGCATATCAAGAGGGGTTTCATGCAAACATTAATCTACTTCAAATTAAATGGAATGTAGGTATAATTTTTGTGGAGATAGTTGGAAGAATGTGAAATGCATGTATGTGAAGAATAAATTGTTTTGTATAATTGTTTGAAAGTAAAGGTACAATTATGAATTTACTGAACTGTCGTCGTCAAAAAGTTATATTTTATATGCAGTGGTCGACCTAACCATTAGGATAAAAGTAAGGTCGGCCAACATTTCATTTTGGTGTACTGAGAAACTAGAACACTTAACTGCATAAAGTACAAACATATATATTAAAATCCAAGGCTGACTCATATCGCATATGGTTCCACTTTTACGGTCTACCCCCATATAGTAAAAAACATGTACATCTGAATTTCGAGATTGACCCATATATTTTTTTTAGGTTAGATTATTTTAGTCATCAATCATGATTAAATCAGGGATAATTTTGAGTATAAAATTCTTATTGAAGTTACATGAGCAACCACATGTAAAGAAAGCTCTTTACTTCGGTGGACCTTCATTATCTAAAAGTCCCTTTTCTATTCACCAACGACTAAACAATTTCGAGGTGTATGTCTACAAATACTTACCTCTGCAGGAGGTATATAAAGATTCCAAATAAACACTTATCTGTTTCCTAAAATGTTGGATCAATCACCATCTCTGAGACACTAATTGCTGATGAAGACAGAGATGTCATGCATCTCTATCAGTATACTCAACTATGGTTTATTGGTCAGAGAGACTTTTGATAATTTCATTTGTAAAAATGTCATACACTTCGCAAGTTGATGATAGTGACAAGAAAGAAAGAAAGAAATGAAAGCCAATCCACTCCTTACAAGTTGTAAAATACATGTGCACCTGGTCTTTGATTCAATTATATTCTAAAATGGAGGAGCATTGACTTCTGGGCACAAAAATATATTGTATTACTATAATACAAGAAAATTCAGGTTAGGCACTTAGGCTTGCTTGAGCTGAGCATGATCATCATCTACCCATCTTCAACAAGCAACAAAAAAACACAGTAATGTTGACCAAAACATTTAAAACGTTTCATTAAAAGTGATGGAAAAACATTATTAGCACTTTGTTTAACAACAAAAGACAGATCATACAATGAAATAAACCCCAAATTACATCTCTCCCCCCATATTTTGCAGTCACTTGGTTCCATTCCCATAGGCCAAATTCAGAGCCAAGCTCAGTTAAATTCTGACCACCCTAACAACACTTGTAGAAAACAAAACTACACCCATATGCAAACTAGTAATTATAGTATAATGCTTGGAAATGGACCTGAAGAAGAGATGCTCGAACCTAAGAGCTCTCGAGAGATTAAGCGCCTTAAACCGCTTGCCCCAGTAGGAGTTGGTATTGGACCTCACTCCTTACTGAGACCTCTTTGCCTTCCTCTTCTCAAGAGTGAAGAAGAAAGCCAGGGAGAGAACAGAGAAGGCACTGAAGCAAACTGAGGCGATATCGAGGGAGGTGTGGCGGCCGGAGATGGACAGAATCTCAAACATATTGGTGGTCTTCTTGGCATCTGTGGTCTGGCCATAGGCCACCTCATGACCCTCAGCGTTGTAAGCGTAAGCTCGGACAAAGAAAGAGGCAGTGGGCACATCCCTCTCAACTGTTCCCGAAAAGCTCTGGACTGTGCTGTTTGATGGGTTGTAGGGTCTGGTCACTATGGTGAATTGGCAAGTCTTGTCCTTGGCAATCTTGTCCACTGTCTTCCTCCATGCCCGGTCCACTTGGCTGATGGGTGCATAGCACAGCTTCACCTTGATAGTCTTGTAGTCTGAGTCTGTCCCTGTTGGGAAGCTCTGGTTCAACACCCATGTCACTGTGAAATCATGTTCACCAGCCTTCAGAACTGCATATAAACCAATCAATCTATCAATTAGCTTCAATAAGTTGAAGAAAACAAAGGATTGTGAGCAGTGGCGGAGCTAGGGGTAGGCTGCCCCAGAACTCCGTTAAATATTAAGTAAATTCTTGAAAATTTTCAATAAACATTTCACTTCAACTGGTATATGTCTCTCCGTTGAGATCTTATTGGCTACGCTAATGATTGCGAGTAATTATTACCTTCTCCTTGTTTAGGTGAAGCAGTGACCACAAGAGTGTGCTGGAGAGAGGAGAAGAGAACCTCGGCATGGCAAGAAAGTGCCAAGCAAGAGACAAGGAGAAGAGAGGCCAACAGAGCTTGTGCTGAGGAAGCCATTGATGATACTTTGCTTCTTGTTCTTGTGATCTTGTTCTTGTAGTACTGGTGGTGATGAAAAAGGGAAGGTACTTGGGTTCCTTTATATGCAAGAAAGAGAGGGAATAGAAAAAGAACAAGAGGGTAGGTCTGTGATGTAAGCCAGAACAAGTCAATTGCCCTGAATTGTTGCTGGCAGCTTTTCAAGAACTTGGAGGAGCTCCAAGAAATGAAGAAGATGTGTTTCAAGAATGTATGGCAACTTGGCCATGGCTCTTTACCATTTTGAAAGGGTAGGGTAGGGTAGGGTAGGCTTTTTTTTTTTTCTTTTGGAAAGGAGTGTTTGGTCTTTAGTTTATTGGTTGACTCTGAATTGATTGATGATTGGATTGTTATGAATTTGTTGATATTTATGGAATAGTAACAATAATATCCACATAATTCTTCGTTTGTTTCTATGTTACATATTTAAAACTTAAAAGTCTCTGTCTTCGTCCCCTACTGTCTCGGAAAGAGCAAGCTGACAAGAAATGTGGCATTGAGGATCTGATTAGAGCTATACAAATGAGGAAAAGCCAATTGTATCAATTTGAGAATTTTAATATTGGTTCACAAGTGCACGTCGGCATTGCTTTCGCTTGACATCATTTTTATATGCTAAGTTGCTCATCCCTAGTTACTAGTTGGCACCAATATGATTAAATTATTTAACCAAAATTAAGGATTTTTAATATGACAGAATGCATTGTTCTATTTATTTTGTCATAAAGAATTAATGGTAATGGTTTGTATAAATCATATGTATATAAACTATGGATATCTCTAGTGAACGGTGATTAATAATAAGAACTGTTCTGACAAGGAAAACAAGTTCCTAAGTCCATAAATTAATTTCTTTTGTCATCTGAAATTCATAACCAACTGCCCATTTGGCACCAAAAAATGGTACAGAGCAGAGCACAGTCATTAACTCCTTGGTTGGTCTTCCTCAGAGGACCTGTATAACTGTATTGGCATTTGTACTTGTATATGGTGTTGACCTGAAACACATGGTTATGATTGTGGTACTCAGACACCACAGTTTTGTGATGGAGGTTGGTCAAATGCTAGAAAATCTATAAAATACATATAAAAAAGTCAAATACAAGAAAGATTGTTGAATTGTAAACAACTTGACAAGGCTCCTTTTATTTATCATTCCAAAACATAATACACTACTTGTGTTATACAAAGATTATGTTGGATTCATTTTCCACAGGCAATTTGCAATTAATTAGTACCACAGTTGTGTTTCCGAATCTGGCATTAGGCCCAAGATACAAGATTTGGGCTTTTGCATGGGCTGTGCTATTTTCTTTCTTTCTTTCTGGGCTAATTGAGCTGAAGCAACACCCTTGTCAATTGTGTTGTTTTATTCTTCATTAGGAATTAGGATGTATTAGCAAATTGCAATGGACCTCAACTCAATCAACCCTGTTATTGAACTAATGTTTGTTTCTGCTCTGGACATTACAAGTCTTGTTTTGCTTTAACATATAGACAAAACATGGTCACAGTGTTCAGCCAAAATCAGGAGCCCTTCCATTTTTCACATGAAAATTGAAGATATTATGTGTTTATAACCAAATCTCTCCTTTTCTTGCAAGCTGTTATTTGTTTCATTAATTAATCATCAATTTGTGCATGTATATTGCATAGTGATTCATACTTCAAATGCTCAAGCTATTCGTGCCATAGATATCCTCCAGCTGCTTTGTTCCCAACAAAGTTGTCTTGTTTAGGTTCCAAATGAATACAGAATATCCGTATCAATTTAACTTGTAAATCTCAGAAATTGTTCATTACATAACAAACCAACAAGACAGACTCTTCATTATCCGTTTCAGTTGTGGTTCCAAAGCAGAACAAACCAATGTCTAGTACTGAGTACTAGTTGTGTATCATACAACAATTTACAAAGCTACTATGATTACCCATTTGAAACAACAGTCCCTATAATCTACTGAATTTAGATGCATAATTACATACAAAACAGTAATCAATTGCCGTCACAGATTCAATCAGAATTGTTCACTTATCAAGACTAAGAGTCAAGAGAAAAGGAGAAATATATGTTTAAAATAGACTGAGAGATGGAGATGGGTGTATTGTCCAATTATGGACAGTTCCATCTGGTTTCGTTTACTCGATCAACTAATGCACTTGGCTATTTTTCCATCTCTCTGATACATACACAAACGACACCAGCCGAAAAAAGCCGGCCAAAGACCTAGCTTTTGTGGCATGGCCTCTTCTTCACTTGATATTACCAATGCTGCAAATCTGAACAACATAAAACCAATCCCTCCTTGTATTTTCAGCCCCAAAGAATAAGCATAAACCCCAATTCTCTTTGTGCAGCAATAGGTTTTTGTGCCATGGACAAGAGGTTCAGTAAAGAGTCTACAAGGGAGAGCAAAGGAAGCAGCATACCCATGCAGAAGAAACTGGCTGAGAACAGGCTTAAAAATGATCAGAATCAGCAGCGCGTGCCGGACCTCACTGATTTCATGAATGACATGTTCTTTGGGACTCTGGATGCTGACAAGAAAGCATATGACTTGAGGGGGGATCCGATGGAGGACGAAGACGAGGAGACAGATTTTGATGACAGCACTAGGAGCAACAGCAGCAAGTTAACTCAGGAGTGGCTTGAAGAGGCTCGGCGTATGGTGTCTTCATCCCCTTCACGTGAATCCCCCACCAGGCTCATTGGATCACCAAAGTTTGCTGCTGCAGGAGCAGCAGCACCTGTTAAAGGTAGACTATCAGTGTCCTCTATTGATCGGAGAGACCCTCTATCGAGGTCTGCTAGAAGGTATGTCATGAAATAGTTTCAAGATTTCATTTTTATTGTTAAGTCTGTTATACTTGGATGCTTGCTTAGTTGCTTGTCCCCTCAGGATGTTCCTATTTGAAATTCAGTTGTGCAAGTTAACCAACCATTTCAACACATAAAGATGGTAGCTTTCCCACAGTACACCAATGAAGTAAAAAAAACATTGTTCACACTACACAAGTTGGTCTCTTGAAGCAAAACCCATTTGAAATGGACCTGAATCTTGTTCTTGCTTACGTTGTTTTTAAAACTTGTTCACCATCAAAAGATTAGAGCTTAACATCATGCAGAAGGATTCTAAAAATTGTTATTGTTCTTTTGTTGTTACAACTGATTCTCATTTCTTGAATCTTACTACACTAAACCTTCCAAAATCTTCAATGAACTGATCAACACACCACATAACCTCCAAAAAAAAAAAAAAAAAAAAATATAAAGGCATTGCAGATGAGGAAAAAATTTTTAAAAATGCTTTTTTAGCCTAAACCATGTCTCAAAAAATGAACCCAATTGACAGTCACTTCTCAAAGCTTGTGTCTTTCCCGATCCCAAGTGATGATATAATTCATGTGTTGTGAATGATCTGATTTGATTGAAACATAACAGGCAGAGAGCAGTGGATGGGTTCAGTGGAGAGATCCTCACAAAATCAGCAAAGCACAGCCGCAACAGATCAGAGATTGTTGTTGACAACCCCACCGATCTCTCTCCTACTTCCGTCGTCCACAAATGGTTCGCCAACATCCTCAAGCCCTCCTCCGATTCCCCATCCCCTCCGGGCCCCACCTCCGACCTCGATCACACCGTCCCTCTTCTCCTCCCGCCCCGCCAATCCGTCCACCGATCAAACGATCAAACGGCGCACCTCCTTCCACCTCGCCAGTCGATCCACCGCAAATCCCGCTTCCAAACCGACCCCAGCTCGCCTACGCCGCCGGGGATCCCCATCCCCGCCCGCCGCACCTTCAAGACTCCGACGCCGTTGCCTGCGGACACTCACTTGCTGTCCCCTCCCAAAAACTTCACCGACTCGACTCACCGAATGTCGGTTTCGTCGTTGTCGGAGAACCAGGTTTTGTCGCCGCCGAGGAACCTGGTGGAGTCGGTCCAACGGAGGTCCATTTCGTCCTCTACCTGCGCGGTTGATAAGATTGCCCCCAGGGCCAACGGAAATGGGCCTTTGAAGGAAGGAGATGGAGGGGCAGAGCTCCTCAATGGGTTCCTCAGAGAGCAAAAAAACAGGATAGAGAAGATCTTGAGTGGAGAGGCCAATGTGAAGGCCAAAATTGTGCTCTCGGGGCCTTCCAACAGTTGAGTATTGTCTTTGATTCTTGTATTGGTAGCAAAACTAAAATTTGGTGGAATGGTTTATTTCTTATTCCTAGTTTGAGTAAAGGTTCTATTTTGGGGGGATCCAGGTACAAGCTCAATGGTGGCTGCAATATGCTATGCATGGCTGTTGGAGAATAGGGTGAAGAAGGAGAAGGCAGGAGGAGGTGATGGAGTTAAGCATGTGGTGGTACCTGTGATGAACATCAAGAGGGAGAAAATGTGGAAGCAGCGGCAAGCTGCTTGGCTCTTCCATCATCTCGGCATTGATGCTACCTCGCTGTTCTTTGCCGATGAGGTATGATAGTGTTTCTAATGGTTTCATTACAGGGAACTGTAAATGAAAATCATTCCCATGTTTGTGTACTTTCAGTGTCCTTTTTCTTGTTGAATTATGTACTAAACTTTGGGCATTGTAACTCTGAGTGAGTGGGTCTATGAAGATTTTGGTAATTGGTTGAGCATAATAGTGAGAGCTTATCTTACTAAGACAGTGATTTTATTCAAACGGCTTTTTTCTTCTATGTATAGTATCAGTAGTGCAGGCTGTATTTGTTATGGTTTCAATCTGAGCAGGAGTGTGATAGCAATTAATCCTGTCTTCGTAACATTGTTTTTCACTTGACTGAGTACATAGTTATAATGGTTTGATGACTTTGGTACTGAAATTTGATCAGGTGGATTTGGAGAGTCTAGTGATGGCTGGGAAACTGAGCATGCTCGTTGTTGGGCAAGATGTTCTCATAGCCAATGGCGAGGTTGGTATTTGTTACTCCCAGATAGTTTGAATGGAAGGGATGGAACCATTATGGTTTTTAAGGAAATGTACAGGAACAATTGTGAGCTGATAATTGCTTTTGTTGCTTGTTTAGGATGGGTCTCAGTGCACTGTTCTTACAGATAATTACTGTGAAGATGCCTATGATCTACTTGAAACTCCTATACTGAAAAAACTTTTGGTAAGTTTCATAGTTATGATAAGTCGTTCTTTTCCTTTCTTTAGATGACTCAGAAAAGATTGTGATTTTGTATATAGTATAGTTCTCACTGGCTTTCTGTGCTACAGCTTGCAGGCATTGTATTGGACACCCAAAATTTGAAGGCGTCTTTTACCGTGACAAGAGATGCCGAGGCAGTGCAGTTGTTATTGGTCGGCTCTCCACCCAACTATAGAAATGCTCTCTTTGATCAATGTATGCTTTCTTCCTTCTAAAGGCAAATGTATGCGTTTGTGAACCTGGTATACTGTATGTACATTTAAAAAATGATCTAAGCTATCCTCTGTTTATTTCTCAGTGGTACAAGAACAAAGAGAGAATTCCTTTTTAGAAGCTTTGCGGCGTAACTATGGGAAGCCTTCCAATGACAGTAAGATATATACTTGTATCCTTCTAATTGGATTATTGTCTTAGCAGGAAGCTGCAGTTACCAATACATTTAAACCCCATGATTCTTTAGCATTTTTTGCTGCCTACCTAATCTCCTGACTTGGAGTTAGACCAACAAAATTCATTTTTTTAAATGAGGAGAAACATACCCCAGTATCTTATTATTAGTTTTAGCTGCCAGTGGTGTCGCAATAGAATAAATGCCAGGTTTGGTGGTTTTGCTATTAAAGTTATGAACTTTTCAGGCCAATTACCGATTAGTGCTCATCAGTTACTGAGTTGCCTAACCATGGCTCAATGCAGTTTTCAATTACTTGAGATTGCTATGTCTAATACACACTAATCTTGTAGTAACTCAGTAGTAGCTAAAAACTTGCCAACCTTATTACCTTTGTGATTGGAATCTTGTAGCCACTGTTTATCAAAAAGAATCTTGTAGCCACATGATTTTGAGCTTATTTTTGTACTGGTCTTCCTCATTTAGGCCAAATGTGCAAGCAGAACTACCATTATACAGTAAATGGTGCAATATTTATTGACTAAATGTATACAAGATACTAATTGATGATATATCAAATTTCTAGTCCTTTCTTTTATGTGTACTGATGTTGTGATGTTTCACCTTACCTCTGTTGTTGTGATAGTAGGTAGTCATGGAAATGGACATATGGAACATAGAAAGTCAACCTCTGTTCCTCACCAAGAAGCCAGAATTTCTGTCAGAAAATCTACCTCGGGTCCTCATCATGAACCCATCATACAGAATTCTGATAAGAATCCAAAGGAAATGAAAGGCGCAAAACCTAACAAAGTTTCGCCAAGACCAGGTAATTGTCTGTGTTTCACCGTCCCAAGGAAGAAATTTTGTGTTTATGTTGATTTAAAAAAAAATTACTCTCAAATCTCTCGCAATCTTGTTATAAGCTGACATTTGTTTCTTTTGGTATAAATTTTTGTATATTTCATTTCATTATATGGTATTGTGATTCATACTTCAATCCTTAACGCTGTTCATAAAATTTCTCTTCCAGCTAAACCAAGTCCATTACCATCAAAACCTCCAACTCCAGCTCCTTCTGACAGTTCTCGAGGGAAAAACAAGTCATTCCTATCGAAATTGTTTGGATTTGGTTCGAAATGAAGACGGTATATCCGCATCAATTCAATTTGTAAATGACATACTCAACAATGAAGAAGCCAGGTCCGGAATTGTTTATTTGATTGCTGGTGGGTTTGACAGAGAAACAAGTTGCACTCTCCATTTTTCCCTTCATTTTCTTTTGTTTTAGGTGTGGTTTCAGTGCAGAATGCTATTTGTAATACTATATTTTTTGTACCAGATACCAATAATTTAGATACCTACTAATGATTAGCCATTTGCAAAGGCAGCTCATATGCTCTTTCTGTCATGTTATCAGATTTGTAAAGAAATTATATTCGACTCGTTTTCGTTACTTTTCATCTTGTTTTAGTTTTTCACAGATGAATTCATAACCATAATTTATAATCTACTGAATATAGCTGCATAATTACCAACAAATCAGCAATCATCAATTCAAGCTATGTAAAATGCAAATGGTTAGTAATTTGTATACACAAGTCTGCTTCGCTCATCACATGATAGGAGATATTTTTGCCAGATTTAGACATACATGCAGTAACCTGTGGAAAATAATGTGAGCCTATCTGTATATGTAAAATTACTACAAGAACTAAAAACAACTAAAAGGTAGAAAGATGGACAGATGTGATTTCAAAGAAAGTTGTTCACTTATCAAGATCAGATCAAGAGTGAAGAGAAAAAAGAGAGGAAAGAGAAATATTTGTTTAAAATGGGTGTATATTGTCCAATTATGTCCACTTGTGTTGAGACCCAGCTAGCTGTAACCAAACTCCCAACCTCTCTTCCTCCTCTTTTGGACCCCACCCTCCTTTCCTGTGATTGCCAACCAATCTCTCTTTTCCAACCCAATCTGCACCCATTCCTCCCCAGTCCCCAAGTTTTGGCCCATACACATGAAGAGCAAGACCTTTCTCATTCAACCTTCCAAGCATATAGAAACAGGCAAAAATCATATGACCCACCTGTGCTCAACCCTTCTACTGACCCTGAACTCATCCCTGTCTGAGATGATAATGGAGTTGATGTTGATGATGATGACAATGGTGGGGATGAAGAGGATGATCTTGACAGTGGTGAGACAGATGAGGATGGCACAACTGGTTTGAATATGAACAAGGCATGCCTTAAACCAGGACTGAAGAGCCAGTCATGGACATCCCAGTACACTTCTATTCTGACTTTGTTCACATGAATGGACTCATTACCTCTGAACTTCCACTGAAGGTGCTTCACATGGATGACCAAATGCCCATCTATCCTTATCTCCATCTCTGGCTCAAACCCATTGTTGGTGCTAGAACCTCTGTTCTTGTTCTTGCACTCAATTGAGATCTCATGAAATCTACCTTTACCATGAAACTTGGCTCTGGTTGAGAACTTCTTCTTCCCAAATATGTGCTCCTTCTTGGAGACCAAAGTGGGATCAACAAGAGCTGGCCTGCAACCTGTCTTCCTGTATGCATCTTTCTTGAGATCACCAAGGAGGAGCACCACTTCTTGGTCATACACAACTGCAACATAATAGCCTGAGTTGGGCTCAGTCTCTCCATTGAATTTGGCAGCCTTGAGGTCCCAAAAGATGTCGACAGGCTTACCATCCACAGCAAAGCGCTTTGAGCCTTGTTTCCTCCAGAAATACCATGGCTTCAGCTCAACCTTGCAGGTGTACTGGCTCTCCCCCTCCGACCCCTCAACGGACACCGATAGGCCATGGAGCAACAAGTTCTTGCACCATGTAATGGAGATCAAACGGCACTGATCTGCGAGTTTTGTTCGGTATACAGACATGAAAACACTCTGACCAGTCCTTGTGACTGCAGATGGATCATCACTCAGCTTCTCCCCAGATGAGAAGCAAGCTGGAATCCCAATTGGATCATGCATACTTCTTGCAAATCAATAAATTTCAAGAAAATGTGAAACTGGGTAATGACAAAGCCCAAAATTTTGAGCTAAGAAGGATGAGGAGGAGCAAGAAAGCTGAATTATGAGTGAGAATATAAGTATATGATGTGAAGAGAAATTGGAGAGAGAAAGAGATCTTACTCACAAGATGGTATGAGTCATAGATGCTGCCAGCAGAGGTGCTCTTGGCAGCATTACTGGAATGATATAAAAAAATGATTTCCAAACTGGCAGTGAATGAGAGTGAGTGAAGAAGAAACCATATTATATGCATATTTATATATTCAATCATCTGCTGCAATGCCTAACACCTCTTACCTGGATTTTTATTTTTATTTTATTTTTAACCAGACAACTTTTTTGAATCCTAGGTGGTTTTGCTTGTGATGCACTTAAAATATACTAGTTCCCCAACTTCCCATGTCTGGTTAAAAGCAAGAGAAAGCCATTTTCACTATATTTGGAGTATAGAGAGCAGAGTCATTGGAAGCACATTGAGGGGAAGGAGGTTAAAAAGAATATATATGGAGTCATGACTGCCCAGTCAAAACTATATTAAATTTTTAAAATGAAACATGAGACAGTTGGTTTTCCAATGTGATTCTCTTAAATGTATCATTGGAATATGTTTCTCACTAGGGAGGTTCCATTTGAGTATTATCACTTTTTTCTTGAATCATAGATAGTGCATAGGGAGAGGAATCTATAGGGGGTGACACTTTCAGAAAAAGGAAAAAAAAAAAAAAAAAAAAAAAGTCTTTGAGGGATCTATGGTATTGGTAACAGCAGTTGCAGATCTTCCATTCAACTCAAAATGTTTCATTTAACCCATCAACACTCATTTTTTCATTTCAAGCTCTCATTGGTTTGTTCAAGATTTTGATGAGGAAAGGGCAGAAGTGTGATTAAAGGAAGTTGAATAGAGAGAAAGCAAAAATGAGAAATATTAATACAGCATGCAGTTGCATAAATGAAAAGAGGAAACACATCTTGAAGTTCATAGTTTTAATAAGGTCAATTGGTTCAAATAAAAGAGAATATACATGTCAGATAAGAATCTGGTAACTCATGAGACCAGGCAAGTGTGGTTCTTGAATGAAAACAAATCAAGAATTGGAAGAAGAAAAAGGTGCAGTTTCTTGATCAACAAATGTTGATTTTCCTATTTCTGGCCAAGGATTCATGACTCAATAAGCTAAAACAATTGTAAGGAAGATTTGATAAAATTCTTGCTTGTTTATATGCATGAAACTTAATTAAATCTGACAAAAAATTATGAAGTATAACTATTGGTAATGCACCTGGTTAAGGGATTGTTTATGTTGTATAGAAGTAAAATATCAGTAGGCAGGGGTAGTTGGAAGGAGAGAAAATGTTTGTAGAGAATAAACCGTTTGTTTGGTAAACACGCCTCAAAAATGAGATTTAAAAATAATTCTAAAAAATTAAATTGTCTGATAAAATTGTCTGAAAATAAATAAGTGTATTATTATAAATTTACTAAATTGTAGGTGTATATATATTAAGAGAAAAAAATAACTCACTCATATTATATTGGGTAAGATTCTCAGCCACTCAATAATAGTCAATGAGGTGATAACACATCACCGATTAACACTCATACCCGCCCCAATAAATTTCTGGATGTTGAGCTCCCACCCGGAT
>JAYMTK010000611.1:0-20680 GCA_036897405.1 Pelargonium myrrhifolium
GTATTTTCGTCTTTTCATCAACTAAACTGACGGAATTATGACGGAGGGGTTTTTTGTCTTTATTTTGAAACTTCAGGGTAGTGGAAAATCTCATTTAAACTTAAGGGTAGGAAATCGTCACAAGCGAAACTTAGAGGGTAGGAAATCGTAATTTACCCAAAATTTTAACTCTCAAAACCATTTTCAAATCAAAAAAATTTATTGTTTTTTTAAAAAAAAAATAAACTTCATAACCTAATTGCTTGTAACCTACCAAGTCCCTGAGGATCGATACTCGAACTTCACCGTCCTTATTAGTTGACGACAACCGGTATACTTGCTGGAGTCGCACCAATGCATGCGAAAAGTTTGCATTTGGTTGCATCGCAGTTGGTGAGCATCTGCATCTAATATTCGAATAGAGCTTCAAAATCTTTTGCGTTGGTCTTCCCATCATAGGTGATAGTGGGAATGTGGATCTTGGTGTCCGCCGGCATACTTATCATGGCGAGGCTGAGTGGGTTTTTACTACCCTTGATCCCAACCTTTTCGTATTCAGTCAACTTGACCCGCTCTGGTACCTTTTCCATGTCCTCTATGAGTTGAGCTAAGTTAGAGTCGGTGGCTGTTCCAATCGTGAAAGCAATAGGTGCTTGCACCCTAATTCCTCCAGCGATGGGAAATGGGTTATATGGATTGATTGGCGTCGGTGGTGCGACGAGTGAAGCCAAGTATTGCCAACCCAGCAGGTTTGCTTGGACGTGTCACATAGAGGGATGGGCTGAGTGGTGTCCTCCTGACACGACACCCTGGTATGCTAATTGGGACCCTCAAGCAAAGGGCCTAGCGACAACGACAGTGACAATGACGGTGGCTACTGCGACTGCTACAACGTGTTGCTGTTGAGCCTGTACGTAGGCCAGGTAGGTGGCCTACACTGTTTCCTGCGTCATTGGAGCAGGATGGACTTGGGGGTTGGCAGTTGGGGCGCCCCCAGCAACGAGTCGTGCCTACTCGGCCTCACGCTGTCGCCATCTGCTTGTACTATGGATAGAGTCCTCGGCTATAATAGTAGTCCGGGAACGCGGCGGGATCTATGAATTACGCCAGGCCACAGAGTCTCCTTGGCCCACTTCCAGCTCCCTTAGTGCTTAGGAGTGGTTGGAGTGGCGGTCTCTATTCCTGGACCCACCACCTTGAGACCACCTCTCAAATACCAAGGGTCGTGCTGGCTCCTCTCTTTTGGGGAGGTCTCCTCCTCCCAAGGTTGGAACGGTGGGGTGGTGGTTGTTACCTCTAAGGTTGAGTTGCTCCATGACTCCTTTTCCTCCCAGAGGGTTCGAGGTAGGAGGGATGACTGGGCCTCCTGGCGTCGCAGCGTTGTTGATGACTGTAGACACAACATGAGGGGTTGCGGATTCTCCTCCATTTAGGATGGCAGAGAACATTGACAAGATGACCTGGTCGGAGACAGTCTTGATAAGGTATGGCGTCATCAAAGCCAGGAGAGGGTTAGGGATTGCCTCAGCTTGGCCAGCCGCATCATGAGCCCTCTTCTGGCTCAACTCTTGACGGAGATCCTCTCGCTGTTGCGGGACCTCCTGGACTTCATCGTTCTTCCTATATTGGCAGCTGGCCCTGCTCCTGTGTGAGGCGGTAGTGCGTTGGGATCTTGTCTGGCTTAGGGCAGGCGCGATGTCTTACGCTACCTCCTTCCCTGGTCTTTGGTTATTGTTCTCCATTGTGTATGTGCGGTGTGGAATGTCGGCTTTCAAAATATTCCCGGCAATGGAACCAAATGTTTTGACATTTTTGACTTGGTCAAAATTGAAGTTCAAAACGGTGTCGTAATGGTAGTCTTCTTATCTAATAGTCAAGGTGTGTTGATGTAGTCCTATTGTCTTAATTGAGCCTTTGATCTGAGTTGGTGCTCTAAGTCCAGTTGGATGACCTGTCTCCTACAAAGATCAACACATGGTTAATCGGGGACCCCGAATTTGTGTCCAAGAGACTGCCTCCGGCGTGAGAATGAGTTCTCCACACAAATGAAATTAGCTCAAATGAAGATTGAAGATCTTCGAAGAATGTTCGAAGATCTTCAAAGAACGCTCGAAGATTTTGATGAATACACGGAGAACATTTGAGAGCGTTTCGAGTTCTTGCAAACATATTTTTGTATGTAGAATTTGTGATCCCTTTACCTTTGGTTTGAGAACCTATTTATAGGTTTCAAACTTACCTGACACGTGGTGGTCTTTTATTGGTCAGTGTCGAGGTGGGGCCCGCATGCAGAAGTGTAACTCTCATTCTCCTCTACTTGGAGAGCTTCCTTAGTCAGGTTCCCTAGATAGCTTCCTTAGTTAGCTTCCTTAGTCAGCTTCCTAGGAGAGCTTCCTTTATCAGCTACCTCAGTCAGCTTCTTAGGAGAGCTTCCTTGATCAGCTTCCTCAGTCAATTTCTTAGGAGAGTTTCCTTGGTCAGCTTCCTCGGTCATCTTCCTCGGTCAGCTTACTGGGAGAGCATCCGTAGTCAATTTCCTTGAACTTTGCACTGAAGTGATCGTCGATGGTCTTGCTGTCCACAAGTGGCTTTGTTTTAGCATACTGATCGTCTGCAAACCAAACCCTTAACACAACCTTTGTTCAAGGCGGACTCAAGTATTTGACCAAGTTTGACTGAGCCTGATTGAACTTGACTTGATGTGTGGTTTGACATTCAGTGCCATTCGTTGACCCAATTTACTTGATCCGACTTTTATTCAAGGCTGGATTGATTTTGAATGCGATTTGGACTTTGACTGATGACATAACCCTTATCGCCACGTGTCGACTTGTCATTGACTCGATTATTTTTTGATTTTTTGTGCATCATCAAGGAGCTTTGGCTAGGAGCCTTGACTAAGAGGTTTGGCAAAGAAAATTCTTGAAGTATTTCTAATTGTATTAGAGCCTGACAAGATGTTTGGCAATGGATTTGCAAGTTGGTTTGGCAAGGAGAAATTTTGAAAGTTTTGCAAGTATAGAATTAAGCTTGGGTGTGGAAGAGCTGAAAGCCAAAAATCACAAATTTTCTTTAAGTGTTGGAGTTGAGTGTAAGAGAGCCAGAAATAAAAATAAAAAAAATAACTCCAAATTTTCTCAAAGTGTTGGATTTGGGTATGGGAGATCCAAAACCCAAAAATAAAAAAAAATTCTCTAAGCGTAGGAGTTGAGTGTAGGATTGCACAAATCGCCAAAATCCCAAAGTAGCAACAGTAGTAGTAGGAGGAGGAGGA
This sequence comes from Pelargonium myrrhifolium, assembly GCA_036897405.1. NCBI lineage: Eukaryota > Viridiplantae > Streptophyta > Magnoliopsida > Geraniales > Geraniaceae > Pelargonium > Pelargonium myrrhifolium. The sequence goes on from JAYMTK010000611.1 coordinate 3,254, forward strand.
GCAATAGGAGCAGCAGTAGTAGTAGGAGTAGTAGCAGCAATAGTAGGAGAAACAATAGTAGTAGCAGCAGTAGTAGGAGTAACAGGAGTAGTAGGAGTAGCAGTAGTAGTAGCAGTAGTAGTAGTAGCATTAGTAGCAGTAATAGCAGTAGCAATAGCAGAAGCAGCATCAGTAGCAGTAGAGGAGCAGCACAAGCAGCAGGAGCAGTAGCTTAGTAGTAGTAGCAGAGTAGTAGCAGTAGCAAATCTAAAATTTTCTCCAAGTGTTGAAATTGGGTTTGGGAGAGCCAAAAAACCAAAAATCTACTACTACAAGTATTTTAGTAGTAGCAGTAGCAGTAGCAGGAGCAGGAGTAGAAGCAGTAGAGGAGCAGCAAAAGCAGCAGCAGGAGTAGCAGCTGAGTAGTAGCAGCAGAGTAGTAGCAGTAAAGTAGTAGTAGGAGTAGTAGCAGTAGAGTAGTAGCAGTAGCAGTAGCAGTACCAGTAGCAGTAGTACTAGTATATCTAAAATTTTCTCCAAGTGTTGAAATTGGGTTTGTGAGAGCCAACAAAATCAAAAATCTACTACTACAAGTATTGTAGTAGTAGTAGTAGGAGGAGCAGCAATACTATTACAACTAACAAACTAGAGTTTAGATGAATACACAATGAAATACAATGAGAAAGTTTAAAGAAATACAATTATTGAAGCTAAAAGAGATTGTTAATCCCCTTCAATCTTCAATGCTCCAAATAATAATAAAAAACTCCTTTCTTTCTCTTCATCATCATCCAAGCATTTGAATTTCACCAAAATCTAACCGAAAAATCTAAGAATTTACTCTAATCTACCCTAAAAACTTAGAGAATTTGAAGTTTTAGAGAGAAGAATAAAGGAGAATCTAAGAACTAACCTAAGACATTCGAAGAATGAACATAGATTTAACAAAAAGACAAAAGATTACCAAAATGACATCAAAATTACTAATATTATGTTACCGTGGGTCACAATCGCGACTTTGCTTCGTAGATGAAACGTTGTCGTATCAACCTTGTTGTGGAGTCATGATTGTGTACTAAGTTGCTTAGTCGCGACTATGAATATCCTTCAGCATTGAGTTTGATTTAACCTGGAGTCGCGACTATACCCACTTTCTTACTATGACACAGTCACGACCATGGAATAGTTGGCCCTTCTTTTGCTTGCTCCTTTGCTTTCTTGTCGTACTCCCAAGCCCGGGTTCCTTGCAATTGTCTTGAAAATCACATAAAAAAGAGTGCACCCTGAATCATTGGTTGTTTTCAAAGCTATTAGTCATGCCCGACGTTGTCAGCATCACTCGAAGTCACTCGACAGCGCTATCTTCTGCACCCTGAGTCATGGTTTGCAATCGACATCATTGGTGACGCTCAAAGTCACTTGATGGAACCCTAAAGCCATCGCACGCACGGTGAGCCATGGGTTGCGCTAAAAGTCACCAACGATGATAAACTCATTGCACACATCCTAAGCCATGGATCACGTCTAAAGTCATTGGCGAAGCCCAAAGTAACTTGGTGACGCCCAAGGCCATTGCACACACCTGAGCCATGGGTTGCACTTAAAGTCATCAGCGATTGTCGAAGCTCTTAGGCTTACCTATGGTCATGTTCACGCCTGAAATCATTCAAGCCAAGAATAAGGCATTGCAAGCCTTTCAATCATAAAGGGAAATGAGCTAAAGCGTCATGAACGACATCCTCATCATACTAAACACCAATCGTACACGATGAGGGACAAAGATTGGGAGACAAGAATTGAGTGTGCACGCTCGATTTTGTCACGATGGGAACCCTTATCTTTACTAGATTAAGTGCGTGCACTCAATCTCGTCGTTATGAGAAGCGTATTTTCAAATATTGGAAGGGGTTTTGGCCGTTTTGTTGCCTTCGAGGCCCATCCGAAGGTCCAGGGAGGCTCATAACTCTTAGATATCATATGTGGTGTTCAAGTCATCATCCTGGGCTTCCAAAAAGGTTCCTTGATGCACTAAAAATCTATCACAATCGCCCAACGCTCTTGAAAACCTAGGACGCTACCCCACGCGGTAGAGACTTCTATGGGTTTCGACGAACACCTCAAAACGTGAGATACATGCAGGAACTCTCAGACTCGCCCAACGCCAACAAGCAGTGCGCTCGGGAAGCAAGAACTGAAGTCACAAGCGGTTCCCACCTGTCAATTGACCAACCACACATCGAAAAATGACAAAAATGCTAACACGTATTGGTCATGTGCTAATTGCGTGCAAGAACAACACAATGAGACGACGAAGTAATACAAGAGTCTTTTTATGGCCTCAAGGTCATTTCTCCAAAAGGACTACGACTAAGAAGCCTTAAGTAGCTAGTGTGCTGAGAATGTGTTTTCACAACAATTCGAAGTCTATTTATTCAAAAACAAAGATAAACAAAATCATGGATTGGATAGAGATGGTCTACACTACAATGAATGAAAAACCTAAAAATGGCTTTAGGCTAGATATAGGATGAACGCAAACTAATGGATGATTAAGGATGCGGATGCTATTAGTGCCAATAGAAGGAAATGGTATGATTAAATGCAAGGCAAATAATGATGCATGTGCTAGTCCTACCCTCTTATATGCATGTAACCCCTCTTCCGAAGGTGTTCAATATGTTAAGCTCAGCTCAAAACCCGGCCTTAATCACACCTCAAGTTGCTATCGTGCCTAACCTTCGTGAAGACCGAGCTAAGAACCAATGAGGCTCACAAGAAACGTGTGATACAAGTGAGATACTTAAATCACTAGTGCCCCTTCTAAGATGCTCCACCTCCTTCAGGAGGTGTGCAAAGTCCTTAGTGATCTAGCATGTAAAGTGATCAAATCTACACCCTATCATTAAGCATGGACACAAGTAAGCCAAACAATCTTTCAAGCTCATGCAAGTTCACACCAAAACCTAAAGTCTTAAGTTACAATCATGCACCTAACAACACAATTCTATCTACTCATGTTCAATTCAAGCAAGTATTGAATTATTCATGCACTAACAATTCATCCAAACTCAAATTAAACACAAAATCTAGGTTTATATTGAAATTAATTGAAGTAAAAAGGAGTAAAGAGACAGTTACAAGACAAATGAGTGAAGAAGGTCGTCAATCTCCTCCAATTGCTTCAAATCCAAACACTCACTCACTCTCAATTAAACAATCTAAAATCCAAAGCTTGGATTCTACCTACATCTAACCTAAAAAACCTAAAAATCTAACCTAGTCAACTCTATGAATCCAAGAAGATTCAAAGTAGAGAGAATAGGGAAGAGAAGTAAATTCTAAAAGTTCAAAAATGACAAAAGGTTTTTTTTTAAATAAAAGAAAAAATCGTAATAGTCAGGCGCAATCGGGATTTTATAAGTCATGCCCAACTGCGACTGCACCTCCAAAGCTAACCGTGCTGTCATCGGGTCTACAACGGAGACGCGACTACACACTAGTTGCACAGTCGCGACTGTGGATCTCTTTTGGGGTTGACTTAGTTGACCTGTGGTTCGCGATTGCACCTTGGCTTCTGTACAAACATAGTCGCGACCTTGGCTTTGATTGGTCATCCTTTGCTCATTTTTCTTGCTCTCTTCCTTTCCCGCTTGCTCCTGTGCTCGGAATTCTTGCACCTAAGCCTGTAAAACACAACATAAAGTAGTTCAATTCAACCAAAATCATAACATTGAGCCATAAAAGCCATAGAAAGACGGAAAAATAACCGATAAAAGCTCAAAAGAAATTCGAGAGCAAACATGAGTAAATATGGTGTTAGTGTGAAAAAAATGAGCAAATACACTATCATGTATAAATACAGTTCTCTTGTTAAAAGAAAGGGATGCTCACAATTCAACATTTACTTTCTTTCTCTAGTTTATCTCTATAAAAACGCTCTCTTGAGGTATTGTGATTTCGGTTGAGATCTTACTCTCGCACCCGAGGAAGAATCCCGAAACCATCCATGGGGTCATCGTTCTTTGGTGTGGCCTCATGCAGGTCACATGTCCAAAGAACAACAACCGACATACCTTTAACATTGGATGTTGACGGTGGAAATTTAACGTTGGCGGTAGACATTGGACTTACAAAACTACAGTTAAAAAATTCGCCAACACGTGGATTAAATGGCAACAACGTTCTAGTGTGTCGCGTTAACCATCAAATACAGACACATCAATTAGTGTTCTTTGATTTTATTTTCTTGAAACAAGCATAATCATTAGAACTATCTATTTTTTCTTGTCATTTCGCATTCTCTAATTAGACACTAAAATTAAATAGTCATTATTTTTCTTTTTGTATTTTATTTTTAACCAAGATTAATTAGTTTTCTTTATTTTTATTTCTTTAACAATCTAATACGAATAAAATAGAAGCATTAAAACAATAATAAAAAGAATTATGAGCAAGTGAACAAACACCAAAAATCGAATCTAAGATCTCGAGAAATGAAATGAAATCAATCACGCATCCTACTAAGTGTCGGTAATAAAACTCTTTCCGCCACTTCTTAATGCAACAACATTCCTAAGGGCTTGTTTGTTTTGCATAGATCCTACTTAACGGAGCTCCACATCAGCTCCACATAGAATTTCCGTTAATTAGAAATTTGGCCATGTAGGACGTATGTTGTTTGGTAACTCTAGTGGAAAATCAACTTTCTGGTGAGGAACAATTGATTTTCCAGTAGAACCTCCAGTATGTAGGCAAAAGCTACTGGACCAAAATTGGTCCAGTAGCTTTTGACAACTCCAGTATGTATGGTAAATGTCCATAATACCCTTGTAAACAAGAGAGTGGAGAGGGTAGATCTAAGAGTACAACAAATCTATTTCAAAATAGAGCCGTTCTGAACATGCATAGAGAACAACATAAACACAGAGCAAAAAATTGAACACAAAAATTCAGAGAACTTGAAAACTCTAAACAAACTATCTCAAATCATTAATAATAAAACTGTTACAATATTTGTAATGAACTTACAAAAGAAATCCCTAAAATTTACAAATCCATAATCTCACTAACTGCATGAATCGGCGCCTTTGGCTTCGTGTCTCGCCGGATTCGAAGTGAAATCTTCGAATCTCGCTTCATCACGCTACGAGGAGGGCAGCAAGAACGTCGCCGGTTGTGGATGCGAGGTTGTGCACGACGGAGAAGCAGAGAAGAGGTGGAAATGAGAGAGATGGTGAGGTGAGAGAGGCGGTTGAGAGAGAGTAGGTTGAGGAATGAGAGATTAGGGTTGCTAAATGAGGAAAAAGATTATTTATAGTGAGAGTTTAGGGTTGGTTACATTTTAATCGTGGTTAGTTTAATAAAAAATGAGAATGAAATTTTAAAATCGTGGGATTCGATTAACCGATAGGTCAAATTGGTTAGCCGTTAGCGGCTGAAAAAAAGAAAAAGTTACTGTCATGAGCTATTCTCGGTAGTCAAATATGGTCGACTGTTTAATACAAACCATTTGTAACCGAAAATGTAATTAATCACTTAAATAATTCATATTAAATATTATGTTTATCATTATTTATTAAAGGGGTAATTACATGTTACTACCATATTAGATTCTAATTTATCATGTTACTACCCTAAAGAATTTTTTCTTTCATGTAATTACCCTGTTAGATCCAAATTGTGTTTCCGTCCATTTTGTCCGTTAATTTTAACGAAATTTGACTCTCTTTCAGGGTAGTAACGTGATGGAAAAAAATCTAACATGATAGTAACATGATGGGAAAAAATCTAATAGGGTAGTAACGTGATGGAAAAAAATCTAACATGGTAGTAACGTGATGGAAAAAATCTAACATGGTAGTAACATGATAAGACATGATAGTAACATGTAATTACCCTAAAGTTTTCATACTTTTGACTACCTTCAACTATTTTTCAATCATTCCATTTATTTCGCTATCAGTTAAGTGTTAGAACGATAAATTAATTACAAATCTGCTCTAAGATCGGATATATGATTTGTGGTTCATTAATTCCTTCTTCGACCATGAGAAGAAGTATTGATCCTCCCCGTTGTGCCGTAGTTGGTGCTTGTTCTTGTCCAGGCGAGTGTGAGATCGGGCGTCAGAGATGGAGGCAGCATGATTAGTTTCTCGACGACGATGATTGAGGAATAAAAAACTTTAAGATATATTGAGTTCGGTCGTTTGAAGCCAATACGACAGGCGTTACCGCCGTGAAGCGGTGTTGCTCAGCCGCAACGACCGTGGCTGCCCACGGCGGCGGAGCTATGCTTCACTAATCTTCTACACTATATTTTCTCTCTGCTCACTGCAACCCACGTTATGCCTTCTGCATCTTCCCATTTTTCCCCCACAAACCCAACTCAAGATCTCTCATTCCCTTTAACCCAACAAACCTAACCATCTCCAATCACATAGGATCTTCATCACCAAACCCACAAAGTATCTTCACCCAAATTGTTCACACCCTCAAACTAGCTTCTCTTCCGCACCTAACCCATAAAGTTTTGTGTATTTTGAATTGTCATCTTTGACTGATTTTAAGGTTTGATTTAAGGAATTTTTGGACTGATTTGTAAATGATTTTTTAAATTAGTTTATACCTAATTTTTTATATTATTGAATTTTTCAATTTAAATGTTATTCAATGATTGTTTTCTATTTGATTTCGTTTTCTGAGAAAAAAAATAGTAGAAACTTTTGGAAATGTGTTGGATTTGTGTTCATAATTGTTTTTTGGATTTTAAAATTTTTTAGTTTTTGATTAAAAAAATGCAGTTTTTGGCCGACAGAACTTCAAAGTTTTCGGGCGAACATTCATGAACATGTTCTTGAATGTTGAAGAAGAATGACAAAATGGTATTTAATAAATTTATAAGTTCATGATTCATGCACATCATGATAGAGTAATTTTCTATCAAAATTAACTGACGGGATGATTCAAAAATAGTTCAAAGTCAAGACTATGAAAACTTTATTTAGAGTTCTCTAACGCAAAATGTGTCAAGTTTAGGGTAGTCATATGTAATTTTCCCCAATAATAATGGAGAATTAAGAGAATGAGTTATTGATATGTCAAATGATCCTTTCGTCTATCTTTTTTTTTTTTTTCTGCAATTTGTGTAGATCTTTAAGTCATAAACCTAATAGAAGCGTACCTGGAAACTTAACAAAAAACTAAAAAAAAAAATATTAGTCCCAAGAGAACCTTTGGCTACCACACCGCTTTTTCCTCGGCAAATGCGCTAAAAACTTAACATGCATGAACTCACTGTTGATACTAGTAAGTGTACTAGTGTCACATGTAATATAGAACTGGAAAGTCCAAGTTATCGATCCTCAGGAAAACAGATGATAATGATCCAAAAGTTCTTTAGAATGATAATATGATAATAAAGACAAGTATTGAAATCAGTTCGCAAAATTGTGTGGGTGTCAAGAACAAAATCATGCAAATAACATTATAATGTAAAGGATATTGGAAAGGATATAGAGAACAATTAATCAGTGAAAGCAAGTTTGGATAGGGATGCAATTGGATAATAATGCTTAATTAATTAGTTCGAATTACTAGGGTTGTCAACTGTTGTTCTACCTCCTTTATAATATATCGAAGCCTCACTTTAAGAGGTGGTTGGAACTTATAATAAATATCAATACGTCACATCGAGATAATTGCATTCCCAAGCATACTACTCCAGAGGGTTGCACATACTTCCTAGATAAAGTACCGAGTCATCGGCGAAAAACGCACACTCTTGGCCGTAAAGACATGATTGCTCAACTCAATTAATGTAATTCTATATTAGGTTTAACTTCAGATTAAAGGACACTAATATACTATAAAACTATAATTGATCATAAAATAGCAAAGGAGAGAATCAACATCCAAAGAAACATAAACACAACACAAAATTTTCAAATCTAATTCATTAAAGAAAAATCCAAAAGCATCCCCCACCAAGGGGATTAGTTGTTCATACTAGGGGTGTGCAAAAAATCCGGTATCCGAATATCCGATCCGGAATTACCGGATATATCCGTTTGGATAATGGATATTTGGATAGCGGATAGTTGTTTGATAATAGATTTTGTATTTTTTCGAATATCCGTATCCGAACAAAAATATTGGATAATTATCTGGTACTAACCAGTATCCAGATAAAACATATATTAGTATATTTATATATTAACAATTAAGTTTTTTTCTTGGATACACCATATTATCACTAATGAGATGTTTCGATGATATGAATAATACATTTTTCTAGTAAATATTGTGAATTAGAAACTAATTATAATTTATAATTCGACATTCTAATACAATTATACTTTGAATATTACTCATTTCAAATAAAAAATATATTTGTTTTTTATTTACTTACGGTTTTAATAACTAATCAAGCTTATTTATAGCAAATATAATTATTTATTTGTTCAGATTTATTTTCATATGAGCGACAATTTTGATATTTTCTCATCACTATTTGTTCAATATTTAAAGTAGTATGTTTTATTATTGTTAATTATATAAGTTGTTTATATACATATATATATAATAGTATTTATAACCTACAGTTTAACTCATATTTACTGATAATTTAACGCATATTCATTTTGTATTTTAGAAGTTTATAATTCAATAGACTTGAGAGTTGTTTAATTATAATATTTATTTGATTATATAAAAGATATGTCTTGACGTCAAAAAGTTTGGATATTTGGATAATATCCGTTATCCGAAATAATTTTGGATATAGATAGGATATTATCCTGTTTTTTATGGATGAACTTTGGTAAGAGTTTTTGAACATTTGTATCCGGAAAAAATTTCCGGATAATATCCATTTGCACACCCCTAGTTCATACTAGAAAAGCAATAAACAATACTAATTACCAAGATCATCATATTTTAGAAAATAGTAAAACAAGTTGAACAAACCCTACAAGAGAAAGAGACGACACAATCCGTCACAATTGTGTTGAGGATCAATGGGCGTCAATATTCAACCTTCCTCGAATACTTCTTCTTGTATCCACCAAATACTAAACCTTCAAAAACTCTTATGTTCGTTCCTCCTAAGCTCTGGTCACTCAAGGGGATGAATCCTTGGAAAACTTTTGGAAGAAACGTCAAAAAGTTAGTCTTCAAATCAAATCTAGAAAAGATCTATTTATAGTGTTCGGACTCCTCTGTTTCCGCGGCATCGTGGCATTGCCGCGGAAATATTCCACTTAAGTCCAAGTCGCATTTGTCTTTGTCGATTGTCGTAGCATCTGCAACTGCCACTGCATTTAGCTAGTTTTAGGGAGGTTCTGTTTTCTGCCCATTGTCGTGGCGTCTTGCATTGTCGCGGCATTGTTGATCTCCTCTGCACTTTGTGTTGTTTTTTATGGTTTTCTTCATGTAATCTCCCATTCATGTGTATATAACCTCAAGCCAACCTGATAAAACACTCTCAAACCAATGCAAGCATTAAATACACACAAATGAGTTAGATTAGTCCATTAACACATCAAATAACTAACAAATAACACAATAAATCAAATCAAGCATAAAAGAGATAACATATGCGATATATAGCAAAACTAGCAATAGATTAGAGCAATTGGGATTAAATTAAGAAGTAGAGGTAGGAAAGCATGAATTAGGGCTCAATAGCTAGTGCAAAACACGATTTATCACATGTATAAAAAGAGAAATACTTACATCCACCATATGCTCTTGAATGATGTTGACGCGAGCAAGCGCCAATGAAGGGCCACCCAACTTCGCGGCTGCACGCAATACGACGTGCTCCCCGACATAAGAACCACCATCCTCATCTTCCATAGCCTCGACTCCCGCAGGTAGAGCACCACCATCACCCACGGATAGAGCACCCCCCATCACCCATGGATGGATCACTGTCATCACCCCTATCCTCCGTCGAGGAGGGGGAACCCGAAGCCGAGGACTCGTTGGAAAAGGACTCAACCTCAACACCCCTCGTCATGGGCGCCTTGCCCACATGTTGCGATCGTGGTGGAGAACTAACCACCAAGGACCCTGGGGGAGATGGTGTGGGCAACCCTTCGTTCCCCGAAGGCGAACCCGGAGCCTTGTCCACGAGTTATGTCCTCTTCTTTTTCTTCAAAGCACTTGTGGAAGCTAAGGCAAATGCAGCCTTACTACGACTCTTCCTTGACTTACTTCGGGATCATCAATCGTGTTTTACCAAATAGCCCTTTAGAGTCAGAGAGAGGCCAAGAAGAAGGAGCCCAACGGCTCTTTTTTTGTATAGTGAAATTGATGAATCAAAATATTAAAAAATGAAACAGAGCCACAAATAGTTTACATACATACAAATCTCTCACAACATGTACAAATCTCACACGAATTTAACAAATCAGAACCAAAATGAACAAATCTAAACCTAAAATTAACCCTAAAAACAAACAAACGTAAGAAAATGAAAAAGAACCAGACCGGAGCTTGATCGAGGAGGTGGAGTCGACGGAGATCTTGCCGGACTCGTCTATGACTCGGGAAAACTCGACTCTGACTCGGGCAAACTCGTCTCTGACTCAGGCGAACTCGTCTCTGATTCGCGGCGGCGCCACCGGACTTGAACGGTGTGGACATCGTCGGCGAAATCGACGTGTTTGGCTTCGATTCTCACCGGAATCGAAGCTAAGCTTTGAATCTCGCCGGATTCGAAGCCAAAGCTTCGATTCTCGCCGGCGAGGTCGTGGCGGATGGACGGAGGATGGACGGAGGAGAGAGATCAGAGAAGGTTGAGAGGATAGAGGAGGTGAGAGAGAGTGAATTGAGAAATTAGGGTTAGATTTGGTAAAAAGAATATCTATATGGTAATAATAATAGTTAAAATATTAATAATTAATAATAGTTATAATATTATTAACTAATAAATTTGGTTTTTGGTTGGCTAGAGTTAGGTTAGTTGAAAAAAATTAAGAAAAAGTTAAGTTAGGCTAATTTTGTATTTATTTTGTTGGCAAACAGTCGACCGGCCCTTAACAATGGTCAACCATTGCTGTGAACAATACAATTTTCGTTCCGAAATTCATTTCATCCAACTTTTTCTTTTATTTTTAATTGAAGTATCATATTACTTCCATCCATGGGCACTTTAGTCATTTACACTTTCTAATTTACTTACCGGATTTTTTAACAAACATACTGCCCTACTTACCGTGGCTTACCGACACTCATTTAACAAACATAACTAACATACCAGACCACAAACTTACCGAGACTTACCGATTTCGTTACCTACTTACCGAGACTTACCAAAACTTACCAGAATTGATCTAGGCAAAACAAACAAGCACTTAATGATAGTCCAATCACCTTTCCTCTCCCCCACACCGTTGTGTTCCCCACGCAAAAAAAAAAGGTGAAAAATCACTTCAAACAAATCTTCAAAAAGAAAACCTCCAATCTCCCTCAACGCTTCTCCCATTGCCTCACCCTCCTCCCGCCTTAAGAGATATCTGAGCATTTTTCAAGCCGTTGGCCATCAAACCTACCAGTTCTGTCAACAACCTCCTCCGCAAGCTTGAAGAGCTTGACGAGGAATCCACCAGCAGATAACCCCCTCTCTCGACTCCTCTATGAACGTGGTCTCATGGATTGCTCGGGGTCTGGCCTCAGGCGCAAATCTTTAGGCTCTTCACCAGATCACCACCAACTCAAACGCAAGCCTCGCTTTCATCCGGGAATCGAAGTTGGAATCACCTCCACTGCCTTATCCCGATTAGGTCTTTATCCCCGCTCTGGAGGCCCTTTTGCCACCTTGCTTTGTGGCATCTCCGGTTGGCTAGTTTTGACCTCGTTTTTATTGGATGAACTTTTCTTTTTGTCTGTGTTTGGTTCCTTTTGTTGTGATCTCTTTTTTTTTTGTTTCCTCTTCCTCCCAGTTTTGGGTCTCTTGTTCCCGGGTCTGCTTTTAGCACCCTATTGGTGTTTGTACTGGCTTTTTCCTGCCTTAGGAATCTTTAATCCCATTATTTTGCTTATCCAAAAAAAAGTGCCCATTCCCATCAATTTTGAGAAAAGGACATGTAAAGTCAAGAAATCAAACCCATTTGCATATCTACAACCATGATTCCATGAGCTAAATAAGTACCAACCTTATGATGCAAACTGGTCCTAGCTAGGGTTGGATTTGATTCATCAATTTATACACCTAATATAATACAGTAAAGCTCAGTTCAGTTCACTGTACAACCAACAATATTGACAAATCTCGTTAGGGTTTGAGATATTTTTTGTACAGTGAGCTGATTCCGAGACCTCAAACCATCAAATCAAACCAAACATCTTGCATGAACTAAACTTCCATCTCTAAAACTACGATTTGTCAATAAAAAAACAGATAATCCAGCACAAACAAAACGAAGCTCAAACCACTTAAACAGACCATCAAATCAAGCACTTAGGTCAAATCTGAGCTAAAATTCAACTCCCAAACCAGATCGGACACACAAATCAAGTAGAAATGAAGCCATAATTAGTGAAAATTGAACAATAAATTGCTAAAATATTTGAATAAATAAATAAAAGGAAAAAAGATGCAACAATACCTGATATTGATTTTGAAGATGGATTGGAGTAAATGTTGGAGCATCGATCTCTTAAACGACTATGTTCCTTCTTCGAGCATCAATCTCTTAAACACTCAATCTCGCATACACACTCCCAAATCCATGAGCTCCTCGATTGCAAGCCGTAGTTAATTCAAAAATTCCCAACTCAATCTCAAGTTTGTGAATGATGGAAATTGTAAATGAAAAATAGTTTAAGAAATTTATTATAGGAGATGGTTAAATGAAGAATGCAATCGCCTAAAGGGTCGCATAGAATAGGAGACGGTTAAATGAAAACTGACCGTCGCCTAAAAGTCACATAGAAGACGGTCCATTTGGCCGTCTTCCAATAGTCTCACATAAGAGACGGCTCATTGAGCAGTCTCCCATTATATTGCATATGAGACGACATTTAATTTGTTTAGCCGTCTCCTAAAGTCTGTTTTCTGTAGTGAAAGATTTAGTGAACAAAATCAGTATCTGCCTCAACAAAAGAAAGATTGTTGCTATTCTTGTGAACGTACCATACAAGCATTAGAAGCAGACATGGAGAAAGCAGTGAGGGGGATGACTCTGAGAATAATAATACCAGGGAAGGAACTGATTTGTATAGCATTTTTCTTAGAATTTTTTCATTAACTAAAAATGACTGGGCAATTAGTATCACCATATATTAACAATTTATTAATTTTAGTGCTAACAGTTACCAAGAAGAAAGTTAACAAATGTGGAAAACAAATTAGGAACTACTACATTGTCTGTATGAGCACAAACTCATCATAAAACAGACGTGATACTTAACCATTATTGTTTGGTTTCTTCTTGGTTGTGAGGTCGACTACTTAGAAGAAAACTCCTCTATGCCAATCAACTATTCATCTTCTTGGTTCCAAAGTTTTTCTTAACGAGAAAAACCTGATAATAATACAAACGAAAGGTGTGAGATTTAGTTACACGAAATAGATTATAACATTATATTAAGGCTAGAAACATGTATAACTTACCAGAGATGTGGCGTGACCCAAAACGAGGGATTTATAATGGAATTCTCTCTAGTTCTTCCGTACTTAGGTTCAATCATTTCGAAGCTTCCCTCATCTAGAGAATAAGCCGACAAGTCATCGTCTTGAGTGAAGTATATGACGTTGCCTGCAAAGTTCTTTGTCGGAGCAGAAGCCTCGTAGATAAAGGTAGAATTGTTTCCAAGAAACAAGCATCGATTTTCCCCAAGCGGAAAAAATCGAGTCCACTTTCGTGTGTCGATATCTATTTTAAAAATCTTAAAATAGTAGCTCTTGTTCCCTGTAGAGTAGCGTAGAACTAAACAAAGCTCCCCTCCCAAATCAACCAAATATTTTAAGGTATAAAAAATCTCATCAGAATCAAGATCTTCCTCGAATGAAATTCTGCAGGTTACCTTGTAGCATCCCAAGCTTTCTCTGTCTCCCGGAACCAGTGGCAAAACTGAAAATTCAACAGATCGCGGGGGTTGAAGTTTAACGTCAATCAACACCACCTCCAAGCTATCCCTCCGGCAACCGTAAAAGTTCCCTTTGAAGTACACAACATCGTTCAAATCATTAGGGCCTTCGAAGCGAGACCAGCTATCACTTCCGGGCTTTGCAAACCCTAATACGGATTCGTCTCCGGCGGGTCTGGTTATCAGGAACACCAGACAATCCGGCGAGTCGGGGCTCGCTGTCAAGATGGCCTTGATGAAACGCCGACTGGGATCGTAGTGCCGGTGGAAAATGGAGAATTCCGGGAGCAAGGTACGGAGCGAGGGGAGGGGAATTGTGGATCTGGAAAATGGGTTAAGGAGGCTGAATTTGAGATTGGCGGCGCCGAAAGTGACGATCCACCCAAATTGCGATCCCCAACACCGCCTTCCGGCGGCCTCCGGCAAATCGATGGAGTAACTTTTGCCGGAGATTAAGCTTTTGAAGGTGCGTTTGGGTGGAAGAGGATTAGGATATCCTCTTTTTCTCTTGCATTTGCTTTTTCTCTTGCCTTCTCTAAGCATTAAAACAGGGGCGAACTCGAATTTCTTTTTGAGATTGTAATGATTCGCCGCGAACAAGTACCAATTTCGACACACAGCACACAACCTAACATAATCTTCGATAAAATTGATTTTGTCAGCAATCAAATGAACAATATCACCTGGAATTTCAGACCAAATGCGATTGCAATCCATTGTCGTTGGGTGCTTTTGATGTTGGATTCCGAACATAAATATATGTTGCGTCTCATCCAGAGGTTATATATAATGAAACAGCTTCCTAGTACTCGTAGGATTTGTATTACTGTTTACATCAGATCTGGATACTGGTTCTTTCCTATTTTGGTATGGCAAAAAATTAGTGATTTAATGATTTAGTTGGGCTGGGCTTGACCCAACTGACGAGCCCAGTAAAATCAGCCATGAGTTGAGCCCATACGTCAATTCCCTCTTGTCCACAACCCATCTGAACAACATCAATGCTTGCTAAGTTCTTTTCGTAAGACCAAACCATAACTATGCTTGTGGGAGTGTTTCTATGGTACATTGTTTTTTAAATGTTATGTTCGAGTTCAAAGTATCGTTTAACACTCTCTTATGTGCAAGTCGAATAGGAGAGAACAAATTTTAGACTCTGTGAATAGGTGAATTTAAGTCGGGAGGTAATACAAACGGGTCACCAGCTCTGATACTTTATTAAAACTTCAACCAAATTCACTTAATTTTGATGTGATACATGTTAAACTTAAATTAAACTCAAAATCTTATTCTTCAAAAAAAAAAAGTGGTGCATAGTTGTGTCATTATCCAGATTGTGCACGGTCGAACAAAAATCACCGTGTCTTACCATGTGTTTGGTGCGTTGGCAATTACTTTCAAAGGAAATCAGTAATTGAGTCACCCAAACATCGTAGTGTTGAACCAATCGGAGTTGGAGTATCTCATTCACAGTGATCATTGGATCATGTGGAGTAACTATCTCTAGAGAGGATTTGACAATTTTTTTATCTCTCAAAAAAAACATTTTTCAAAAAAGAAACATGCAACACATTGTGAACTTGAGTTGTAGATGGTATATCAATTTTATAACCAACTGAACCCATTTAGACCATTATCTAAAATGGCCCAAAATATCAAATACAGAGTTTAAAACTTTACTGGATAACTAAAGAAGACTGACGATTTGGCTGCAACCAAACAAAAACCATATTACTAACACTGAAGTCCACAGTACGACGACGTTAATCTTTCTGCAACTTCATGTGGGCTTGAGCGCAAATAAGATTGACGTGAACTTGTTGCAATAATGCATCTAGCTATGTCATGTAAAGCATTTTCAAATTTCGACCAAGTAGTGAAACCTAGATTGTAACGAGACAATGTTTTAAAAATCAGATTGGTTGACCCGGCTAGTCCACTAGTCAGGTCACTTCATCACCCATGTATAGGGTCAAGATCGGTAAAACCCAATCAAAATCAGAGGTTGAATTAACTGGTTGGCCCGATTTTTTATACTATTAAGAAAATATGAAGAAACAAAAAGGGTATAAATGGTAACGATATCGATCATGGTAAACAGTTCAACCGAGATGATGATGAGATGAAGTAACGAATATACATTTGGACATACTTATTCAATGACTCGATTTGTTCATCCGTCTGTAGAAGATATGACAAACTCAAGATGAAGATCGTACACTGCAAATGAAAAAATTCCTTCCAAAATTCATTAAGAAATATCTTGTCGCGATCTAAGACGATGGATTGTGGAATGTTATGCAACTTGAAAATGTGGGAAACAAATATCATTGCAACTAGCTTACTGTTGTACTCCTTTTTATAATGGAGGAAGATGAATATATTTGCTTAATCAATCAGTGACTACCATAATTATCGTGTAACCACAAGAAGAGAAAATTCACGTAACAATATCCATAAATATGTCAGACTAAATGAATGTCGAAACAGGTAGTAGCTAGACGCAAATAGCTAATTGAGAATTAAGTCTAACCAAACTTCTTTGGTCCATGCGGATGACAAAATGGTGTTCCCATAAATAAGGCTTCCTGTGTCGGACAACTTGTAGGACAATTTACATCTATCTTACATAAGTTGAAGCGCATTGTATTGTTGAAGGGATCTTCATAGAAAAATAAGCCACCGGATGACCATTTTGTACCAATACCGCCTCAATGATTCTATCAGATGCATATGTCTCAAGCACAAATGTACATATATATGTGTTAAACTTGGTGAGAATGCATTAGGTGTTGCCACCTCATCAAGTTTAACAATTTGGAGCTCTCTCCTTATTTTTATCTCAAATGTCCATTCATTTCCCATGAGTTAAAAACAAATTTTATAATAACTAATAACAATAACTAATAGTAATCACTATAACAATCACTATTCCACATTATAAGAATAAGAGAAGACTATGCATTATATAGTGATTCATCTCTCAAAGATTTCTTCACTTTTTCGATGGGGACACAATGACAACTTTATATACTAGCTATTCACTTCATGTTTCTCATATATTTCCGATGTGGGACAACCAAATCTTCATTTCACAATTTATAACTTATTATTTTTTTTAGTTCTAAGACAATAGTTGTTTAAAGTTTTAATATGGAATAGTTTGTGATGATGATGAACATGCACGAATGAATTTGAACTCATATCAATTTGACATCTTTGATGAAATTTTTAGTTTTTTTTTTGTGTGTGTGTGTGTGTGTGTAAATTACAAGATTAGTTTTTTCCAAGTTTAGTTACAATTAGAAACTCTCACTCTTTTTCATGTATATATTTAGAGAAAGAGTAAAATGT
>JAYMTK010000612.1:0-20673 GCA_036897405.1 Pelargonium myrrhifolium
ATTATTTTTATTTTTATTTTTAACGGTGTTAGTTAAGTTTGACGGAATCCGTTAGTTTATTTAACGGCAGGGACTAACGCGGAACAAAACAAAGATAAGAGGGACTGCGGAGGAACAAAGTGAAGTTCAAGGACTAAAATGGAACAAATTGGATAGTTCAGGGACTAAAATGGATCTTTCTCCTTTTTTCTTTAAATTCTGTATTTTTAGTTATTAAAATATTAATATAATGATCCACGTCAGCGATGAGCTTGTGCTCTATTGGCCACGTCAACAAGTTTTGTCCACGTAAACGATTTTTAACGGACGAATTAACGTAATGCGACGATGTGCATTCAATTGGTTACAAAATAAAAATATAGATAATAGATTGAGTTGAAAATAAAAGTATAGGTATTAACTCTGATACAATAACAATTTGGGTACTAGATAGAGTTTCACGATTTTCAATTTTGCCTTTATTCCTTATTTGAAAAATGAATTGGGCCTATTTGGTGTGATCTTAACTGTGGGTCGGATTTCAGGTATACGGGGTTTGGATCCGGATTGCCCGTTCTAAGCTGATAGAGTGAAAGGTGAAGCTGGTTCATACGATACGACCTTAACGTTACATTCACAAGACGAAGAAAGAAAAGAAACGACATGCCGTAAATTCCTTCAAGGAAGGGTCTATAAAAGAAAAAACCCTAGATAGAGGTTTTCAAACTACTTGATCTTATCTGAGCAGAGTTGGAGTCGGCGGACATGGGCCGAGCCGCCCTCCCCTGACGCAGGGGTTGCAGGTGGCTCTGCCTCGCACCACCGCCTCTGATTCTGCTATGAAGACTGCCCGCATCCAGAGCTCAGATATTTGATCGGGCGATGATGGTTAGGCGGGCTTAACCCCCCAAACAAAACCCATACATTTCTTAGCTTTGCATTGTTGTTGTGTCCTAGGTTTATTCTTTGATTTTGATTCGGTGTTGGATCATCTTTAGGTGTTCAGAAATTGATTTGATCTGATTTTGCATGTTCACTTGTGCTATTTTCTCCGTTTTCTTTTTGACATCTATTTTATGTTTGCTTGTTTGAAGGTTTAGTTGTCTAGCTGAATTCTAGGTTGTTCCCGTTGAAACAAGATTCTGGCTTTTGTATGAAATACTCCCTCCTTCCTAATAAAATCAAATGTCATTGTCTTGTGAATAGTGTCGCAGCAATAAGTTTGTTACAACAAACACATGTACGAGGATAAAAGGAGCAGGACGCTTGTTTTGGGATGATGGAGTATAATTTAGTTGGAATATAAGTTACTGTAGTAGAACAATGCTTCAGTCATGTGTAATAGATTTTCTTGTTTATTCAATGAGCTGGTCAAGAACATCCATAACTATGTATCTCACTATCTCTAACTTCTAACTGTTTTAGTTTTGGTGCAGTTGATAGTGGATTGTGGATGGACTAAGGGATGGTTTTTACTACATGTTTCCCTCAATGAAAGGCTTGTGGTGTGTTCCAGAAGAGTTCAATGGGACTACTGAACCAGATGAGATTGGTGGTGTCTCTATAATGTTTATTTTCTGATACATAACAAATCTGGTGTATGTTTGGGCTATCTTTTAGAAATCTCTGGTGCAAATTGTAAGCATGGTACATGTAAAGACCATTGTTCTGTTCTTAATGTCATGATGAATCAAAAGCTCATTTTATGCGTATTTTATGTTTACATTGACTCATTTGGCACTCAAAAGGCCCTAGATTGTATTTGTTGCTACTACTATGCTTGAATCAAGGTACTGTCAGTGAAATTTACACCAAACCATCATATATTCATATTATGCAGCTCTGAGCTCTTGTTTACTGGCAAAGGGACTGTTTCTGAAGAACAGAGGTTGCATTAATCTTGTAAAACATATACCATACATAGTAATTTTCTTAAAACAACATTTCAGGCTTGAGTTTTGCATACAGCAATTCTGATGAAAATCAGGCAACACACTAGACTAATGCTCTCTTCAGCTACAGTTTGGTGCAGCAAGAGATCTTGTACGCCATCTTTATCCGATGGTGTTTCACCCTACAAAGGAAAATAAGAAAGACCACAGGAGTCAAGGCCATTCATAAAAGACCTTTTCATGACTTCACTGTGACCATGGATTATATTACACTTACCAACCCACTGTGGTATGTATGATAATGACAAGAAATTGTTCAGAAAACTAGTTGGTTCCTCACAAACTATATAATTGGTTAGTAGTTGTTGCAGTGTTATTGACAAACTAGAACTGTCCCCCACTGAAGGTTTGGCCAAACCCCCAGTTGGAAGGAGCAGCATTGTTGGACAGGACAGTGCGGCCATCACTTGTTGTGACCTTGAAACTCAGGGCTTGACCATTCAGGTAAGAATTGCTTTGCCAGTTTTGGCCCCAGTTCCTGGACATTGCTTGCCATCCGGTCCTCGACCCCTTCACCGACACAGCAACTACATCTCCAGCCCCTCCAACATTGGTAATGAGCACAAGATTGAAGTAGGAGTGTCCATTTATTGTGAACCTGATTCCGCCACTCTTCCTGCAACCAACCCTACAAATACAGAAAAAAGGTATCAATCGCATTGTTCCTTGTCTACTTTTTTTTTTGCTGGCAACATCAACATTCCTATGGTCCTGATGATACTTGAACTTGAGACCTCTGAAAGAATTCAAGCCCCTTAAACCGTCTGGTCTGATGGGTGTTGGTGTTCCTCATGTATTGTTGAGCTAAAATGGATAGTATGAATATTGAGCCTTACCTTCTATACTGAACAGGAACAATTCCTGCTTTGTACAGAGCTATGTGTTGGAAAACAGGCTGGGAAAGGTCAAAATGATGCAAAGGAGCATTGCACCATCCTCCTGCATTGCTTGGGAGAGCATTGTTTGGAGGGCAGAAGTTTGTTGCTGTAACGATGACCGATCCAGGAAGACACCATCTGGCATCACTTACACATTTGATCTCAAAACAGGCTCCACAAGTCATCCCATTGTGGAATAGGGCAGTGCTCAATGCAGCTGTGTTTGTCCCATAGCCTTGGCTGTGAAGATTTCCATACCCACAAGCTCCTCCTGAACAAGAACCATGTGTTAACCGATAAGGTATAGTTCATAAACATGTTGAAACATGCCTTGTTTGGTCCTTACCCATGGTAGCAGAGGCATCACCACCACCATAGAAGGTTGCGTGGGCGTTGAACCATCCACCTCCGTAGCCATGAGTTGTCTGCAACATGGTTAGAAAGGCCACTAGACATATTCCAAGAAAATCCATTTCCTGCGCAAAGGAACCGAACAAAGCTGCTTTAGAATTCAGAGGTGGAATGACAGAGAAACTCCAAGAAAAGTGAGACAACAAAGAGAAAATGAATGTTTTCTGCTTACAAGAGAGTCAATGAGAAAAAGAAGTTAAGGATGTGTTTGGGGATGGAGCTCTCTCTATATATAGTAGTCAAGCAAAGGTATTAGAGGAAGAAAAGGTGGTTTAATATTTTTTTCACCCAAAAAATTGAAGTTCCAATTGTATCACCCTAGTGCTCAAAAGGAATTCCTTAATTCTTTTCTAAGATAAAATGTTGAAGTCACATTACATTCCTTGGTCTCTCTGGATTCATATTTTAGTGACCCTCCCTCCTTTTCATCTTCTGTTTGATGAATTGTATTTACCATAGAAAGATTGAACAAGGGAAAAGAAAGTAAAAGAAGCAGATAAAGTTTGTTGATTGAAAGCAATTACAGTCACAATACAAGGTATAGAACTAAAGTACAAAGATTCCTAGGTGGCAGAAAATGAAAGAAATGTTTCAAGTAAACAAGTTTGATTGGTGTAAAAATGAGATAATAAAAAAGTTAGAGAGACCAAATTCATAGAATCTCCATATCTGTATGGATAAGCATAGATACTCATACTGGTGTGACGTTGAAACCATGAAAAAGGATAGACAGATAGGTGTCATCCATCAAAAGGCTGTAGAATGGGAAAAGTAATGCATTCTGAGTTTCTGGCATCCACATATTCTCTATGGACACAATGATGAAATCATACAAACAATGAGCACTTCTCTTAAATATTCGAATTAGGCCACTTTGTCACCGAATAACAGTTGTGCACACCAATCCTAGGCTTCTGTAATAGAAAGTGCTTGTTTATGCATTCTGGTTAGTTATATATGTATCATTTAATGCAGTTCTTCACGATATCAGTGTACTAATTTTCTCATGCAGATTATAATCCTAGATGTCTTTCATTTTGAGGACATACATGAACTACAAGCTCTTTAAAGAACAAACACCAACTAAGTACGAACCTACTTACCACAAGAAAATATGGCATCCAAAGATTTGGTGCATGACAGCTTTCTTAACATGTATCATTCTGTCAGAAAATTAAGATCAGTAGAAACAATATGGTAATTAGTTTATATAGTTTGATTGAAGGGGGGAACAAACATACTAATTTACAATACTATAATGTGCACACACTACTTCACCCTACCTTAAAAATGATGGGAACAAAGTTGTAAATATTCAGTAACTAAAAAAGTAAAGCCCCATTGTTTTATTCTGAGAATTTTACTTGTGCATCAGGTTCACAATGTGTTCATTAAGCTAATGGTGAGTTCAATTATAATATGAATTCTTCCATTATTGTTATGCTGTAAAGATTACAAAAGTAGTTACAAAGGGAGTAAAGTTATATTCGAATGAAGGAAGATGTGGCACTAAACAAAAAAGGATTATCATTTGGACACAGCTAAGATTGGTGACAAAAAAGAAAAAGAGGATTATTAAGAATCAAGGGGGCAAAGTACGCTTAAAGATAATACATAATCTTTTCTAACTACACGGACGGTTTGTCACATGCACAGCATCATTTTCGATTCATGCTCTTTGCTTCTAACTTTGGAACCTATACCAGCCAGCCTTGAACACTGTACAATATTATAGAATTGATGCCAAGGAATTTGGTTCTGTAATCTACATGTTTCATTTAGATCTATGGTTTCCCATTTCCCTGATAATGGTATTAAGCAGCTGATTATGTTTGGGCCGAATGACCCGTCTGCCTTACCTCTTAACTTAAGTACACCTATCCACGTGCAAGCTCGTGCTCATGCCTATGGCTCTTATTTGGCTTGCATAGGAAGTGTTAAGTCAACAAGTTCACCTATCCACACGCTGGCTCGGGTTCATATGTCCATCTCTCTTATTTGGCCTAGTGGGGGAGTATTAAGTGATCTCACATGGGTAAAATATAAAGTGAAAATGTTACATGTAATGGTGTAAGTGAAACCATACTAACAAGGGTGATTTTTTAGCAATGGAAGATCGCTAATGGGTATCAATGTCATGAGACTTGGTTTGATACATGCTGAAAGCACATTCGAAGAGAATACATTTTGTTGGACCTTCTCATACTTCAAAATGAGTACAGAAAAGAGCTTATTTGTATTGTTGATTTTTAGAAGAATTGGGTATTAACTCACGTTGGGAAATGCATAAAAACTAATCATTTTGATGATCACATGCATTAGGAGGAGAAATAGTATATGACCGTGAACAATTGACTTAAAGCATACGAGTGCTTAAAAGTTATTTTCAAATCAAATAACCTTCCAACACTTTTTTCATTGTGCAACATTGTGGAAGATACGTGAAGGTTGAGTGAGCTTTCACAAAGGCGAGACTAGTTCAAAATTGCTCAAATAACTTTGCTCAAAAAGCTCAATTAAAAGACAAATATTTCATCAACCATTAAGAACTTTCGTGAAGTGATTTAGATATTGAAATTAAAAATAAAAAAGTATTTCTCCACTTGTACATATTTTCCTACCACTCAAACTATGACAATTCATGTAAAGGTTTCAAGATAAAAAGTAGTTTAATCTTCCAAGTAATGCCAACTAAAGTGTTAATCACTACTTAAGACTGCATTTCATTTGATGGACGATAAGAATTCCTTTCCTTTTACTGTTTTTTTTTTTTTTTTTAACTTTATCTTGTCACGGGAAGATGAGCACTCCAAGTCTCCAACCATAAGAAAATACATACTGGAAAGTGATGTGGGAAGAAGATTAAACAATCGAAGCATGCACATGAGCATTACATTATCCACCAGAGTAAAATAATATTCACACACTATAAGACTGTGATCAAGTAAGCAAATTTATCAGCTTACTTCAACTAAACAAGTGTTTTTTGTCCAAACCAATCCAAATCAGTTACACAAGAAGTTGAATAATTGTAAGTTTTAGTGGGCAAAGAAGAGCTACTGCATAGTTTTAGTGCAGATCACATGGCCAGCTGTGGAAGGTCAATGACTGAAAAGTGAAATGACAAAAAGAAAGCTTGTCCTATGGCCTGCTCATTTGTGCATGAACAAAAGACTTGTCTGAAACAACAGTTCAGAACCTGAGACATCGAGAGACCAAGCGCCTTAAACTACTAGCTCCGATGATTTTTGATGCCATGTGTCTTGTGTTATTTGTCTGTCAAAGAGTTGAGATGAGTTGAAGCCAGCCTGCAGCTCCATCTTGCTAGCTAAGTAGATAGGCATATGCAAAATGGGGTAACCTTAGATCCTAGTGGGGTGCATTGAATTTGACATGCACTAGCACCACTTTAACTACATACTTATTAAGTATAAAACATATTTGCTCTTAATGATTTGTAAGTGCACTGAAATGAGAGAACTGGAATGAAAATGAAGAAAATATCTTTCAAGAAGTTCATCAAACATCTAATCTCTGATACATTAACTGATTTTTCTAATATACATTAAGTAAACTACAGATATGGGAAGCTGCGCTACTTGTTCGACAAATGCTGGCTAACGGGTTCCTTGCTGGAACACCCGATCTTTTGAAAAACCTTTGTACTGAAAAATTCTTTACTCGCTTTCCCCTTTAAAGTCCAAGGCTTCTTCAGATGATTCTTTATTGAAGAACCACTGGCAGTCCATTGTGGCACTGCCCTAGGCAAGCTTCTCCTCAACCTATCCTTGAAATGACTTGAGGTTTCAACAATACTGTGATTTCCCTGTAACTCAGATGAAAACCCCATTCTACTCCTTCTCACAGATCTTAGGGCCATTTGGAGGGGTTCTGAAATCGACGGGGATTCTTCCCCTGCTCTCACCATTTTCAAGCACAGTGGGCAAGGAGGGTCATGCATCTGGGTCTTTGGAGTCATCTGCTCCAAGCATTCCGCGTGGAACACATGGCTGCACGATAATACCCCAGTGATTGGCATGTCACCGCCTCTCATAATCCGATGTGAACTCCATGGAGACTTCTGCCACAGTAATTTCCCACAAACTCCACACTTCTGATCTCCCACAGGTCTTTGAGGTGATCTCAGACTCTCTACATCTATGGGCTCTTCTATGTCGAAGCTTTCTCCATCAAAACCCATGTCGTAACTACTAGCGCTGCTCCACCTAAAACCTTCTCTGCGAGAGCTTGCCCTTGGATCTGGTGATCTGTCCAACTTGTGGAGATCTGAGAGGGTTTTGTGAACCTTGCGCTCCGCACTAGAGCTGTTATCTTGCCAAAGAGATGGTGAGATCCTATCCTCTCCAGGTGTCAACCTACCAACACTGCTGTTATCAGTATCAGCAAAGGTATCATACTCTGACACAGGATTACGGAAAACTAGTGGGTAAACAGCTTTTGACATGAAAGAGCGGTGGCCCGAGATATTGCGACTAGGTAAAGAGAAGGGTTGCTTCCTAGTTGACTCCCAATGACCAGACTCAGAGAATGAGGACGGGGATGCAAAACTGGGGGATGCTGCAGTTGCTCTACCCATGTACCGTCTCTGCAATAATAACACCACAGAATAGAGAATATTCAGTACAAAACAACTTCTGGACAAGATTTATAAATCCTGTAAATTTAAAGCAAATGGTCACCTCTGTGGAATGTGGAAACCAGGTCTCGGATCTTGACCCTGATAAAAGGAGTAGGTCAATGATGAAATGACGTTAGAAAGAATTTAATAACGAAAATTCAAAGTAAGAATAGTTTAAAACATGTACAAACAAAGACATTCATTTAAACATCTAGGGGAAATGGTGGGGTGTTTTAACAAACACAACCACACAAGGTCATAACAATAAGCAAAGTGTGATAAAATCTCAGTAAAATAGAACCAACTCCAAGGGCCTAGAAGATGAACAAAACACATGGCATTACACAGGAAGAAAATGGCAAGTCACAAACTGCACCCCAAAAGAAGAATGAAAAACAATTAACAAAAGGAGGATTGGATGCAGTTGTATGGGCATAAATGTCCAGTTCTAATTTCCAAGGGAAGAGTCACAAGTAGTATTCAGTGTATCACAAGGCCTCGTAAATTCAGAATGAGAGTTTTTCAAACAAAAATAAGCAAAGTCCTTACTTTTGGACCAGTAAAAGGCGATACTTCTGCAAACCAATGAACCCAGCAATTGCAACCCAACCCACGCCCAACAAAGTATAAAACATATGACCTACTTAGAGAATCTAACTATGGTTCTATACATTTTCCATTTTATAAGAATCCATGTCTAAGTTCCCTGGATGATCAGTCCAGAAGACCTGCCCATTGGCTGAGTTAAGTTCCATATATATGTCTTTGAGTTTCTTTAACACAATAAAGTAAAAACATATCTGGTTGCATACTGCTTCATCCCTATAAACTAAGACATGATAAGCAGAATATACCACTTGAAAACAGGAAACAATTACATTTACGTATCGGTACATGCAGGCTACATGGTAGAATTTCCTTAGGATAGAGAGAATATATATCATCACATTCACTGCAAGCACAGATGCAAAACAGATATTAAGATGTTTTGTGCTCTATTTGGTGCACCACATATTTCTTTATGATACAGCAAATCTTGTGTAGATGAGAGGAGGTGGTTAGATGTTTGGACAAGAAAGGTGCAATTATCCTCAAAGCTGCTACTAACAGACCTTGTGGATGTTTCCAATCTTAACACAAATCACAAATCACAAACTAACTTTAATGAGGGGTATGGGCATGAATTTGTAAGGGCCGACATATCACTCGTATAAATCTTCAGCAATTCACAAAAAGAGGAAGCAACTCATATCCCAAGTGAAGGCAAACCAAACATAGATTATATTATAGGATTATAATAAATCTAGTATACATGCAGTCATACTTCCAATATGAGTTGTTCTACTGTAAGATATAAAGTTCACTAATAGCCCTTACAAAAAATATATTACAACCATTACCAATGCCATCTCTGGCCAGCTGACTTTTTTTTTTTGTTTTTTGAATTATCAATCATACCTTGGGAAAGTCAACATAATTACAAACAAGTTGCAACAGAGACAATTCTTTGAATATCCACTAAATCAGGAGAGAGAGAGAGAGAGAGAGAGAGAGAGAGAGAGAGAGAGAGAGGCAATATGTTTAGATTCTCAGCTATCAAACTTAAAAAAATTAACATTAATAATAACAAACTAATGATTACCTCCCATAGATGAGGTAGCAAACTCGTTAGAATTCAATTTTTGCACTGGAGATGTCCACCGGGGTACCTGGAAGTTATGTGGTGGGCTATCAGAATACGATAGCACACCATCAGACACAGAGTGGTGGTGGCTAGCATATCGATCACTGCCCCTCCTACTTCTGCTTCTTTTACTAACTGAGGATGACGATGAATCATGTGGAGGAGCTCCATTAGAACCCTGACTTACCCCATCTGATTGTAACCTACAGTCCCACATTCTTGATGGAGGAGGTGAAAAACTAGAATTCATCCGCCAATGTGGTTCTTCATTATCAATGGAATACTCTCTTCCTCCTGAAGGCGATTTAGCTCCATGTGGCCCAGCGGCCACACAACAGAGTGCACCCGTGTTAGCTATTTTATATTCACTACAATATAGTTGTGTTGGAGCCTAGTGAAAAC
Organism: Pelargonium myrrhifolium; assembly: GCA_036897405.1. Lineage (NCBI taxonomy): Eukaryota > Viridiplantae > Streptophyta > Magnoliopsida > Geraniales > Geraniaceae > Pelargonium > Pelargonium myrrhifolium. The sequence continues at coordinate 9,946 of JAYMTK010000612.1, forward strand.
CTCTAATGGAATGACGAACCTTCACGTGTACAAACTCAAGAAACATATAGAGCGGAATAGCATCAATAATTTGGAGCACATCATCCAACTTTACTAAAAATCAACCCTGGGAACATTTAAAAGCAATGGCTCCCAAGCTCAATTGACCAAGTAAGAGAGATATCAGACTCACACCTTGCACGAGCTCTTAGACTGTAGAGGTGGTTTTAGAACTTCGTTATCAGATACTGTACTTTCAAATAATCAATTTTTGGGTCCCCACATCATGGTATGTTCGTCTCCATTGCACATTATTTAATATTAACACAGTGATTCACCTGATGAATATGGAAACGATGACCTAAGAACAATGCTTAATAGAATTTGAGACAATAAACAAAAGAGAACAAAACTGAAACAGACAATTTCTAAAAATTAAGAAGCAAAATGGCAGTAAGAAGATACATGACAAATGATGAAAGCCCTCTGGCATTTAATGATGCGACAAAATAAGAAGCACTGTGTGTATGTGAGTGTGTGTGTATGTGTGTGTGTGGCACAAGAATATCAGAGTATGATTTGAATATAACTAAGTGTAAAAGATATGGTTCTCACATTCTCAACTTAAAAAATGCTGGTAAAACAAATAGATAGGTAGGGGCTCAACTTGTGGAATAAATAACATTGTACCGTACAAGCAGGGTCGCTTACCAGGTTAATGCAATCTTCCAGTTACCAGTCTGGAAATAATTTTTTTTAGGGGATAATTTAAAATCACAAACAACTTGCATCTATTTACTAGGATTTTGAGTTGAATTAAATACAATAAACTACTTACAGAATTAAGAGCAAGTTAATGAAGATGAAAAACAAAAGTACATTACGAAGCGATAGTTTCCTAGGATGGTAGTGTGCATCTAGCACTGAGTGTGTAGGCTGAGATCTATCTTTCCAACACATAATATAAGATATTTGTGGCTCTTATCCAATAAAACTTACGAGTATGATATAGCATTTTCTTTATATAATTATATGTCCTCTAAATATAGGGTTCCCTATATTTTAGCTTTCTTCCTGATATATATACTAACTGGATCCTTCCCAAGCTTCCGTTGAGATGAAATTCCACAGTAAGAAGTGCATACTGGATATGATGGAAATCCAATTACCCCGAAAGAGGAAGTGATCTTCAAAATCATCAAACTAACTGAAATTACTCAAGATCTAAATCCAGACTACACAAAATGTTGACATTAAGATTGAGGCATCTAAATCTATTGTTCACAAGCTGCAGGGTGATTTTGTGGGAGGGAGGTGGGTTCTGAGTCTAAAGGTCTTCAATTTGTTTCTCCTAAGTAAGGGTATTATAAAGCCTGTTCCTTCCTTAACCTTCAGCGGCAGATACAGCCAGAGTATTAAGCCGGTGAAGTCAAACGAACTAGCATCCAGGTAATCTCTGCGAGTTGACAGCTCAACACTACATTTTATCTCAGGAACAGAAACAAATAGTAAGGTGAGTTCTGAACTATTTCAATACCACCATGCAACATGTTTTGACCTCAACCGCAGTTCACATATTTTCTCTTTCCATATTATTGTAGAGCGAAATGATAGACAACACAAAAGTAAATTATAACTCTAGAAATCACTAAGACCAATTAATAGTTTACTCATCTACCTAATTTGGAAGTCAGTTAAACAGAATTTGGTATTCAATATTATTTGGAGTCTTCTTAACCTTTTTCCCTTTATATGATTTATGTATTGACTTTAATTGAGATTAAGTTTCAAATGTTTTACCCATTGAATATTCCATGAGATTATCAATATTTTGACCTGTTTTATGTAAACAATTCGATGTTTCTTTGGTAACAAGTTGGTCTCAAAGTTAATACCATTTACCATTTTCCAAACCCCAGGCTCTCATTTAGACAGATTCTTTGAAAATCATAATTATACTTATCTAAAACCAAATCCAAAATACGAACATTAAACATTTATTAAATTCACCTAAATATTACAGGACCTAGAGATTGGCAAAGATTAGTTGAAATCAAATTAACCAGAGATTGTCCACAATCTTTCTCACAGAGCAAAATGGAAAATCTGTTGAAGTTATTCTCTTGTTCAAACCATTACTTCTATTGGGTTCAGAGAAAAATTGAGCGAAGAACGAGGAAGTGTCAAGATTACCGGTTTTTGAATAGTTAGGGGAACACAGGCTAATGATCTATGACAAAGCATAGTCTGAAGCTAAACCCATAATTAAAAAGGTCATATTTTGGTATTTCAATGGGTCTTTCAAATCCCAAAGAGAGATTAGCATCCATTTTGGATGCTAAACCCATAGTTAAAAAGGTCAGATTTTGGTAGAAATGATTGTCATTGAGGCATAAAAGGGGTTTCTACTTTCTGTGGTGGTGGTGGTGAGATACCACACATCATTACAAAATGTTCCTATCAAAAAGAAAATGGTTTCATCTTCAAGGTTTATAAGACATAAAAATTAGATAAGATAACATCAATAAAATGACCAAATGTACGACACCACTGAGCTGAAAAGTGAAAACTATACCTGAGACTCGACCTAAAAGGAATGAATTCCCAGAAAAGCTACACTACACCTACCTAGTAGAAAACCCAGAGCAGGAAATCAACAAAAAAGGAAACTTTTTGCAAGAGACAAAAACAGAAACAAGGGAACATAGGAAAAATCGAATGCAACCATCTGGGCAAAACCAGAGAAAAAGAATGTTGGATTAAGCAGAGAAAAATGAGTTGCAGAACAAGAGAAGCATACCTTTTCTTAGAAACCCTGGCAAAAACGGTGGTGGTGATGGTTACTGTTTTGGATTTGAAGAAAAGTAATGTGCTTTGGAGAAGAAAATGGCTTGATAGTGGGACAGAGAGAGAGAATGAAGAAAAAAGCAGGTTGGCTGATGACAGTGATGTGTATGAATATTGATATTTGGGTGGGAATTAAAGTAAGAGTATTTTTTATTTATTTCATTAAAATATTAGTCTGCAAAAATATTCTATAGGTTTAAGATATTTAATTATAGATATTAAATAATCTCTAATAATGACAATAATTGTACCATTCATTGGATGCTTCATTCTGAAGCGGCAGTGCTCGTGTGTACTACCAACTAATTAGCAGATTAATTTCAAAAAATCTTATCATCACCCATTTGGCTAAAACACGTAATACATCTTTGGCACAAGCTTAAAGACTTTTTTTTTTTTTTTTATCTTCTCTAAGTGTTTGTTTGGGAACTAAGGTTTCTTAAAGTGGATGAAGTAGAAGGAGACAAAAGGAAGTAAAATGAATTTTTAATTTATGCGACTTTTGGATGATTGTTTGATAAAATTAGTTGTAAAATGAGTTTGAAAAAATATTTTAAACTGTAAATTGTTTGGTAATATATTAGTGAGATGTATTTTGAAAGTTATAAATTACTAATATAACATTAATCAATAAATATAGTAATTGTGATAAATGTTAATATTTTGTTAGCATATACAAATTCAAACGAAAATATATGTAGTTCAACTTATTTAACTCACAATGAGATCCGCCATCTTTCAGTACGTGAACTTTGGTAAAATGTTCAAATAGATACGTATACTATTATTTTGTTCAATTGAGTACGTGAACATTGATAAAATGTTCAAATAGGCACGTATATTATTATTTTGTTCAATTGAGTACGTGTACTTTAAAATATTATTCAATTAACTCGCTCCATCCAAGTCCGTTATCTTATACCGTTAGTTGATGTTGACGTGACATTGACAAAATAAAAATAACAACGGTATTAGTTTACAGATTATTTTTGTGAATTGTATTATATATATTATTTTTTATTTTGTTAATGTCACGTCAACATCAATTAACAATATTAGTTAACGTATTTAGATGAAGCGACTTAATTGAATAATATTTTAAAGTATACATATTCAATTGAACAAAATAATAATACACGTACCTATTTGAATATTTTATCAAAGTTCACGTACTAAATAATGACAGATCTCTTTATATATTTGTGTTCACGTCTTGTGTCACACCCAATTGATACTAACTTACTATAAGAAGAGTATTGGCGTTTCATACATAACCGATTTTCTAAACTAAAGAAATAAAACACTCACTTTAAGATAAATTTTAAATAAAAATGTAACACTCATTTTAAAATGGAGATAATATTGTTAAGCTCTAGAAGCCCAAACATTTTCCAAGGAGGACATATGTGTTCCCAGGCAATATGAGAATTCACACACCAATTCAAAAAGGAAAAGAAAAGAAGTGAATTTGGCTTTTCAAAGCCTCATATTAATATGTATGTATATACATTACATAAAATTCACATTAAAGATTGGCTGGATCAAGATGGATACAAACAACAGATTTAATTTGACATCATTGTGGTACTTACTTCCCATAAGTACTCTCATTTCAGTGTCCTCTGTCAAACCACCCAGTAAAGTTTATTCTATATCTGCTTCCAGTGTCTGTACCAAGAGCAAAAGCTTAAGTTAACCATCCAGAAAATGCAATAAAAAGGCTATGTTGTTTGCCAAATAGTGTTCGTGTTTGTGTCGTGTTAGAAGATTGATTGTGTGTTGCACGACCCAACATGAACATGACAGCTAAATAGGTTGTGTTGACACACCATGATTGATATGAACACGACCCAACACATTCTGCAGCATAGAACCCACACATCTGATACCCTTAAGTGTGTGTGTGTTTCGGAGGCTAAACGTGTTGGGTTCTCCGACACAAACACAATACAATTACAATGGGTGATGTCGTGTTCATGTTATGATATGAATTGCCAGCTCTATTGTCTGAGACAAGATTAGATATTAGTGAATCAGTGTGGCATTTACCTAGAGCAACAAAATTTGCTCCTCAGTTCTTGTACTTCATGGTTTCTTTCTCGAACCCAATTGTTGGGAATTGTTTTGCGTACTCCTCAACATCATGACGAAGCTTTGCGAGCTCAGATTGGAAGCTTGGTGTCTCCATGGTGGCAACAAAGTCCTTCAACTTTGTTCCTGAAATACAAAGCGTAAGAGCATATCATTCGCATAAGCTATGCAGACACTAGATAGAAAATTTTGAAACATCATATGTAGAAGATATAAGAACCTTTGGTCGCAGCCTTAATCTTCAGAGACAACTTGACAGCAGCGTCAAAGAAGAATGCTACTTTGGCAAAATCCTCTTCAATGAATCCCCTAGAGGTAAGAGCTGGGGTTCCTGGAAAGCAAAGAGAGTTTTGTCGGGAAAGTTCATGTATTTAAATCTTTCATAAACATAAATGCAACTCGATAAGTGAAAAGTACTTACCCATTCTGATACCACCGGGAACCATTGCAGACACATCACCAGGAACGGTGTTTTTGTTGGCTGCAATGTGAACAGCTTCCAGTACCTTTTCAACTCTGGATCCATCAATACCCTGTAAACACAAAAATTACAAGAAAATATGAATTTTACCTAGTGTTGTTTAGTTGGACAAAAAGGCTGGGTTTTTGTTGTTGAATTTTCCCTATGTTTTATGTTATATAACGTATCAAAAGTGTACATAGAAGTCGTAGAAATTAGAAAATAAAATTACTTGTTACCTTAGGCTTCAAATTCACCAACACTAAATGATTCTCTGTCCCACCAGAGACAAGTTCATAGCCGTCCTTGGCCAGAGTCTGCAAAATGGTTAAAAAGTTCAGTAACTAAAACAGTGAAGTTATCTATCGAACAATCTATGCAGATGAGAGACTTCATATTTGTAAAAAAAAATAAAAATAGAATTACTGGAAGAAAGATTATGTTTCAATATATAAAACATGCTGGTATGTTAAGTAAATATAATACCTCTGCAAATTTTGCGCAATTACTGAGAACCTGCTCTTGATAAGCTCTGTACTCTGCTGTTGTAGCCTGCATTAATTTAATACAAAACTAAGAACACGGTTTTTTTCTGAATGGATTTAAATGTTAAACTTCAAAGTGAAATGCCATGAGAACTCCATTTTTTCAAGAAAAGCAAAAGTAGGAGAGGAAAGGTGTTCTTTTGTCCCATTAAGCTATGGTATACACTGGGTTCTATTTATGATGAGAATTAGTTAAACACTGAATCACTTCTAAGTCATTCGTTTCTTCTTTGAGAGTCTATGAGGGTGAGTCGAAGCTTCAAGAACACCTAAAAGAGTGTCATTTGTATTGCATAGTCGTAAATAAACAATTATTAACTAAACCTAAGACCGACTGAGATGTCAATCAACCTAAAATATAGGGCAACTAAATTAGAACCTTTGACATAAAGGAAATGCAAAGACTGATGCAACATTAGATTGATCGCATACCTGTTTCAAAGCAACTGCTAAACCAGTAATTGTGTGGTTGTGTGGGCCACCTTGAAGTCCAGGAAACACAGCCTGATTGATTTTGTCTTCATAGTCGTACAACACCTTCAAGAAAACTTGCTATTGTAAATAATTGTTCGAGCTCAAATGGCTGAACATAAAAATCTAGATGGTTTTCCAAAAAATAAAACAAAAACACTTGCTTCAACATACCTCCTTCCCTTGTTTGTTAATCTCTTTTACCCCTTTCCTGAAGAAAATCATGGCTCCACGTGGCCCACGAAGGGACTTGTGAGTTGTAGTGGTTACTACATCAGCATAATCAAACGGCGATGGGATGACACCAGCAGCAACCAACCCACTGATGTGTGCCATATCAGCTAACATTATAGCTTTTTGTTTGTCACAGACCTGTTGCATAATTAAAATGTCAAACTACAAAGCTCCAAGAATACAAAATCTGGTGTATATCCTGAAATGAATATCTTAAATCAAAAAATGAAATTACCTTGCGAATGCGATCATAATCATACAGACGTGCATAAGCACTGGCACCTGCAACTATCAACTTTGGCCTGAAGAGTGTTGCACTTTTCTCCATCTGTTGTCAATAGTTAACTATAGTTAGATAAATCTTCTACCACCATAAAGATGGACGGATGAACGTAAACATATAATTTACTCAAATGAGTTGAAACAATATGATGTGTAATCACGCAACTTCTAATTATACAATATTGATGTTTACAACGAATCAGGGAGTTCAAACAACATTCAAACGGCCCCCATGAATCTCTTCACGTGTCACACAAGACCAGTATACGTTGGAAACCAGAGGATTTTAACCAAATATGTATTCTTTCTTTTATAACCATTATGCTTCTCTAAAGGGCATTATCGAATCAAAATTTAAGCATACTCTATGTGCCCGAATAGTGGTAGTTCACTTTATATTAGTCAACCAGTGGAAAAGCATAGTTATTAGTTTGATTTTTTTATAACAAATTCCATCTTTCTAAGTAGACTAACCTTACAAAACCACAAATATAGTGAATAAGATCAATTACTTGAAAACATGTTGCAAAAAAAGGAGTGTAGCTAAAAAAATCATTGTAATAAATAAACAAGCTGCAAATCTACCTGGTCATAGTCTATGTAGCCAGTGCTCTCATTCAATCTGTATGGCATTGTCTCAAAAAATATAGAGACTGCAGATATCTTTTTGGTGTCAGTCTGCAAACATAAACAAATTATGAAAATGTTATTTCATCTAAAAAAACACGATTAGAAACTAACGAACAAAATTCCATCAAAGTCTAAAAAGACTTATAATTGTTGGGAAGCCATATAAGATAACTTAATAAACCAGGAGATAATATAGAAATTAGAAGTACCTGGTAACCATGAGAAAGATGTCCACCATGAGGAAGATCAAGAGCCATAATTCTCTCATGAGGCTTTAACAATGCAGTATAGACTTGGAAATTAGCTGGAGACCCAGATAGTGACTGCACATTGACTGTTACATAAAAAGTATTGATGAATTCAGAGAAGCAAGTAAATCACACACTATATAGTAGATAACTACGTATACCACCAGCGAACTCAACTCCCATTTCGTTAATATCTAACCAAATAATGGTGTATGATGCATACGATATGGCCCAAAACATTTAGATGTACACATATAACAGCTTGCTGATTGGTTGCATGGTACCTACCTCCCCATTTTGCAGGATCCAACCGAAAAGCTTCCAGAGCACGCTTCTGACATAAGGTTTCAGCCATGTCAATGTACCTGAAAGATCAAAGTTTCACTCGTTTCCATCAAAATCAACCAAGAAACTCAGAAATTTAGCACAAAGTTATTAAGTACACCGATATAGTATAAATCATGACCAAGATATTGAGAATGCATCACATACTCATTTCCTCCATAGTATCTAGCTCCGGGATATCCCTCACTGTACTTGTTGGTCATGACAGACCCAACCGCTTGCATTACAGAGACAGATGTGAAATTCTCAGATGGAATGAGTTCAAGTCCCTATACACAAACAAACTCCACATTAAATTATGAACCACAAAATGATATTAACCAGAAAAACTAGTCAATAAAGAGCATAAAATTCTATATGAAGAAAAAAAAAACATAAATTCCCTTGATGTTCTGTTCCAAAAACATCAAAACACTTGTCTCAAAGAGAAATAACCACAAACTAAACTTACAGATACATTTACCAACATATAAGACACAAATTGAATCATACTCAATTCAACAATTAGAGCAGAAAATTCAAATTCCAAATCCAAACCTTCCACTGTCTGGCCTTTTCATGCTCAATAATGTCCGCAATCTCTGGATCAACGACTTCTAGCGGAGCATTGAGCTGCTTCGGCCACTGTAAATACAAAGTAACAACAACTACAGTGAATACAAAAACAAACACGAATTAACAAAACCAAAACCAAAATTCAAATATGAGAGACTGCGACTGCGATTACCGTAACACCGCCCTTCTCCTCCACAGCTTCGTTCGGCAAAGACGACTGAGAATCGAAGTTCCAAATCCAAATCCAAATCCAAACGAAAACGAATCAGTAGCGAAAATAAACACATCTTAACAATACAGAAGCATCAAAACACTAAATCTCCACATTTTCTGTTCGTTTCTCGAGAAAACTAACAAGAATCCTCTAGAAAACAATTCAACAAGTAAGCAACAACACTTAAATCTCACAAAACCAAAGAGGAAAGAGACGGAACCACCATGTAGTGTAGAGCACCGCCATTGAAGAGAGGTCGAATCGGCTTCTCGACGGAAGAAGAGAGCCTGCGAAGCGCCAATGCCATAGCCATTTCTCTCTCTCTCTCTCTCTCTCTCTATGTGCTCTGCTTTTCTCTGTGTGTGTGGCTCTTCTGTGGACTCTGGTTATGGGTGGGTTTTTGGTGGCTGCAGAGATTTTCTGGTTTCAGTGTCCTACTCACTGACCATGGCCCACCAAATAAGATACTGACACCTGGCATAGAGGTTTTGTTTCTGTGCTGTCCATTTGGATGGAAAGTTTGGTACGAGCAACACGTGGCTGCATCAGGAGATAAGAGAAAGATCAGATAGGTGTAGTGGCTCTACGCCGTGTGATTGGTACAATTGTAGCCGTTGGATTGTTAGAGATTCGTAATTTTGGTATGGTCTGGTTTTATGTAAGTAATGTTAACAACTGAGAACGTGGAGGAAGTGTATTGATTACTATGATTGGGCATTCAAGGAAAAATTCGCTTATTAGTAAAAATGTCTTTTAATTTTTCTTGACCATGAAGTTTTTGAATTAGTTTTTGTGCACATTAAAAACATATTCTTACTTGGTTTTAATAAAAAAATAAAAACTAAGTGAGAAAATAGTTTCTACATCAATGTACCATATTGAGGCAGTACAGTCCATAGCGGAGATTACCAGTGCTTCTAAATTGATTATTAGTGATATTGTTGCTCTTTCAGAGCGTTTTCATGAGGTGGAGTTTAGCCATGTTAGTAGATCGGCCAATAGTGTTGCCAAGGATTTGGTAAGATCATCAGAGTCGGTTTAGAGTTTAGAAGGGTGGGTCGGGCTTGTTGTCCCTGATGTAATTGTTTACATTTTGAACCGTGATTTGAAATAGCATTTCATGTTTAACTATGGTGTCAAGATTGTTTATAAGTCTAAATGATTTAGTTACATGATGGATGGGTTTTGAACTCCAAGTAAATGGGATAAATAGTGCAAGAATAAATATCAACCCCACAAAAAGAAGAAATTTTCTTTTGGGTGGTGGTGGTTTTAAGAGAAAGATGACACCAAAACCAAGCCATGAATGGCCTATCCACACTCCTCATTTTGTAGCCACAAAGAGACTCCAAAAGATAAAAGAGGATAGGATGTAATGGGTTTGTGAGACAAGTGATGCCACCAAAGCCTCTATCACCAACCAATGTGTCACTTTCTCAACCTTGGATTTAGATAGCTCCTATCCTAGTCCCAACTCTTTAAGGGCTTAACTCAAAAGCTCAAATGGGTCATGGGTCATGATTGGCTCATATCAATTATGGTTTTGTTTGGTTGGTGGACTAATGATGATTCTATATTGGGCTGTTGAGAGGCCCAAAAGACAATTGAAAATGGGCTATTGGGTTGGTGGGCCCAAAGGTGGAAAAGCCCAAAAGACCTTGTGGTTAACTCAAAAGCTCTCATGGGTCATGATTGGCTCATATCAATTATGGTTTTGTTTGGTTGGTGGACTAATGAGGATGGGCTGGCTATGATGATTCTATATTGGGCTGTTGAGAGGCCCAAAAGACAATTGAAAATGGGCTATTGGGTTGGTGGGCCCAAAGG
>JAYMTK010000613.1:0-20671 GCA_036897405.1 Pelargonium myrrhifolium
TATATAATATATATAGATATATATATATATATATATATAATAAAAAAAACTAGTAAAACAAATATTTAAGGTCGTAAGGATCATAAATGAAATTTAGAACTTTATTCCCACGTTAAATTACCTATTCACTATATGTTCAAATGATTTTAACTACTTATTTACCCATTTTCCAGTTTGTTCTAGTTTCTTTCTATTAACAGTAATTCCTAAAAAAAAAACAATAAATGCCTAAATTACTCCTAACATATCTATAGATAAACCACAAAAACTTTTCCAACCCTTTCGCAAACATTTTATTTCAAAAACTTTCACTATTTATTTCAAATGCACGAATAAATTGTCGCGTTACATTATTTTCAAATACAACGTTCCAATCATACCAATAGCAATGGCCCAAAACACAATCAATGTTAAATTAGGAAATTATTAAAATAATTAATCAAGTAATTAATTTTCTAAGCAAAGAAATTGAAAGATCCATGGCAATTACTTGACCCGAACCCAAATTGCTTTGCTCGGAAAGCCGTTATGGATCAAGAACATCTGGTAATAGCCTGGAGGCGCTAGAGCCGCCTTGGCCGGCGTATAAGCGTCAAGAGCATAGTGAATTGCACTTCTCTTTCGTATCCTCTCAATCGGCAATACCAACACTCTCTGATGCATCGCAAATGAGTGTGTTGTAAACGACGGTGCCACCATTGTGACACCTATCTTCCCGGGCTCCGGCAAATCATCCAAGCCCTTCAATGCAAACACCAAAGTGAACTTTTCCTTGTAACCCAGCTCCGAAGCCGGGGATATTCTAGTAATTCTCGGTCGCGGGACAGAAGACTCAAAATACGGCGGGTAAAACACCTCGACGCTCAAATCGGTGGGGAAAAGTCCGGTGAAGTTGTAGACTGAGTGAGGGTTGTTCCCGCCGACGAAGACTCGCCCGTCAGAGAGCAAATGGGCGGTAGAGTGGTACATTCTCGGGATTGTGGCCGGACTCAGGACCTGAAATCTAGTACCGTTGGGCTGATCAGGATGGTACATGACCGGATTAAGCACCGGTTCTCTTCCAAATTCCCAACCGGCGGATCCAGCTCCGGCGCCGTTGATGATCACAACGTCGCCGGTGGGTAACATGATCATGTCCCCTATGACCCGATTAAACGGCATTTCTTCCATTTCCCATTTCGGATTCGGATCTGAAATCGTCATCCTGCCGCACGTGTTTGTCGCCGGGAGGAATATTCCGAAGGTGGATTTAAAATACGAATTTGGAACCGTCCCGCCACAGATCAAAACTTGAGCTATTTCTGTGTTGCTAGTGTTGTCGAGCGTCAGGGGAAGCAGAACGGAGGACCCGGTGCTCGGGTAGCTCCGGGAGAATCCCCCGGGCAAAACCGGGTACTCCCGGAGAACCTTGTTGCTCACGTAATCGAGAAGAATCGCGCGGTCGTTCGCGAAAATGAAGAGGTTCCCGTCGGGGCAGAGGTGCAAAAAAGGGTACAAATTGTTCTCAACTTTTGATCTGTAAAACGTTTGTTTGAGAAACGGCAGGTCGTATAGCGTCTGAGTCGAGTCTCTAGGGACAAACTCGTAATTATACTCTCCCCTCCCGCCAACGACAATCATTTGACCGTTGGGCAGGACTTGATTCGAAGCGTACCATCTGGGTCGGATCAACCCGGTTAGGTTCTCGACCCAATCACAATCCGGGCACGGCTCCAAGAACCGCACCGCATTGGTTCCACGATCAAAACCTCCGGTTTGAACTAGTGTGCCGTCCGGCGACAACCCGCCGGAGGAGCACCACAAGTCGGTGTAGACGGTGAGTGGTCGGACGGTCCGATTGGTCGGGTTGAACTCGACGGCGTGAGAAGAACAGTCCGATTTGCCATGTTGTCTTACACATTTCCCTCCGGGAAGACTAATATTGGACGGTCCGGCGGTGGTCCGATCAAATGTTATGATGTTTCCGTTCGGCATTAATTGCATGTGCATTGCAGAAATTCCGATGTTTTTCTTTAGTATTTTCCACCGGCCGCCGGGATTGGTCTCCGGCGGCGGTGGAGGACCGGAGATGGCGGCGGCCGCCATAGTTAAGCCCAAGAGGAGGAAGAAGAAGGATTTAGAAGCCATTTTGGCGGATATAAAACTAAAACTAATTAAATTTGAGAGTGGTAACTTGAAATTGGTGATGTGATTTGTTGAGGATTTGGAGCAATTATATAGTGAATTTATGTACATGAACTTTACAAGTAAAATAAAATGAATAAATTGTAAGGAAGATTAATAAATTCATTCTGGTTTTGGGTGTGACAGTTGTAAGGTTTTAGTGGGCATCTTCTAATTATTGGGTTCTTACTTTGGAGTAATTAAAATTTTACGTACAATTAGTTTATACTCTATGCATCGTACGTGCGTTGAACTTGCAAGTTTGTTACACGTGTGTTGTATGAACAGTTTGTTATTCCTACATTAATCCTGATAAACATATATACATCACACAATTAATTAAATCATAAGTTATAACATGTGAAATTGATATGATTTGTTTTACTGTTCTTTTCGGCGTTTTTCACCTACCACCACGATTGGTTCTCTAATGTGATTTAGAGATAACTTCAATAGAAGAATTTTCTTACAAAACAACTACTAGTAAGATAAGTAGCATAAGGCGCTTGATTCTCTAAAGATATCATGTTAGAATCTCAATTATCACGCTTGTAGATAGAAAAAGAATTTGTTAACAAATTACGTGCACGTAGTTAACAAGTAAAACAAAAGAAATAAATGGGAAAGAGGGAAGATTAATAATACGTCCATAATAGTTTTGAGAGTAACACAGTTGTAAGGTTTTAATGATTATATTAATAGAATTTCTTTTTATTTTATGTAATTAAGAATTTACTTTAACTATAGTGTATACACTCTGTGTTGCACTCTGCACATTGTATGTTCCACATATTGTTATCATTACATGAACATGATAAAATGATTGGATCATCAAACATAGAATGTGAAATAAATATGATTAGTCTTATTATATTAACACATACTCATGTCTTCACAACTCCTGCTCATGTTCTTACCGTCATATATGGGTGCATGCATGCTTAACTACAAGTTTACAACTGTACAACGAAATGAAAAAGAAAAAAAAATCATACAATGTAACTATGTAAGCAGCGTGACTCTCCATAGCTAAACTCTGGTAGACAACGCTTACACATGGTTTTGCCATATGGAAACTACCGAGTGCTCTCGACGTCAAGCGTCAATGAGATGAATGTGAAATAAATATGTTTTTTAATCAATAGAACATCGCGTTCAAATATTCTAAAGATCAAAACATAAAGCATCATGCATTACATAAATATAGATAATCTTAACATATACTTCATTCATTGCAAAATGAATGTCATGTTTTTCTTGAATCTTTATTTTAAAATGAATGTCTTCTTTCTATTTTTGGGAATATTTATATATATATTGTCAATAGTATTTTTATATTAAGTTAATTAGTATTCTTTAACACATAATCCCAAAAAAACAAAAGAAAATACACTACACGAACTAATTTCTTCTTAATTATTCTCAAAATAGAAACATAAACCTCATTTTGATACAGAACGAATACCAGTCTTACGTTACATAGTTATGAAACTTTTACATTGGTATAATATGGAGCTTCACGAACTTCTTATAGGCCTGACGATATAGGCATTCTGATTTCAAGTTTGAGGCCCATTGGGCCAAACTTAAAAAAAATATGGAGCTTCTAAAAAGAAGCTACAACACACGGCCCATTTTCACAAGCCCAAACAAGCGAGCCCATCTGTATATAAAGCTCCAGGGCCGTATCTCAGAAACACACTATTTTTTTTTTTACCAATATTATTAGTAGTTATTTTAAATAAATTTTCTGAAAAAAAAAAATCAACATTAATTTAGCAAAATGTTGAACAAAACACAAATCTTTTGCCTTTATACAATTTATGTTTTATAAAATAATATACTAACTTGTTGGCCATTTATTTGTCTGCCAAACTGAGAAATTGAAGAAGAAAAACACATCATAGATTAAGATTTTTTCTTTTTTTTACTATAATAATCAGAACAAATATCACATAATGGTTCTATTTTTCTCCCATAAAGTGAGCAAACACAGTAACATTTATTCATTTATTTGTTACTGTCTTGTATAAACCTAATCAGAATAGCCTCTTTCTTGGAGTATATAACCAAACTCCTCTTCCATTTAGTTGCTGAGTTGGTCTTGCATTTGTTTGAAATCCCTGAAACACCATATATATAGAGAAGTAAATAAATGTCACAAATTAAATTGTTACTAACTTTAGCATAGTTTGGTAACACTTACATCATCAACAGCATTTCTTAGTGCTCTCACTTGCTCCCTCGAAACTGTCCTCACCTATATATAAAAGACGCGTAGTAATGACGTTAATAAAGTTCGTTATATACATACATAGTGAAATAGAGTTATTAAAAGTCGAAACGAAGTGTAAAAAAATGGTTTGTATGTGAAGTTTGAGACAAGGGAAAGTAACCTTGCGGCTTATTGTCCAAAGAATGCCCTCGGTGCATGGAGGAATGGTGAGAGAACCGATATATCGGTAATACTTTCTGCTCCCGAACTTAATATCACCCGGATTGATAATTCCTATTTGTTTCTCGTCTTTCCCAACGGTTTTTATGTGATGAATCAACTGTTGTTTGTAAGCAATAAGACAAAAATTAGAATAAACACAATAACTAATATGTCACAACAAAGAAATGTCGCATTTTGGGCATACGTTGAGGAAGGTGCACAAACAGTTCAACTATTGGTAGCTTCTCGGGACAAGATATTAGGTGCTATTGGGTCTTCTCGTCGCAAAAGTTAGGTTAAAGAGCGAGATTGTTTCTCCCATTATAAATTAACCCCTTATAACAAAACAAAGAAGTTTGAGTGATAAGACTCATAGGGAGACGTTTTTCCGCACGTTATAAACCAACCACACAGTCTCATCCACAACCATCGTGTCCCACCCAACACAAGAGAATTGGTGATGACACATCATGATATTTCTTCGAGACAGAAATGCTCTTCACGACTCATTTCAATCCTTTTCACAACAAATTTTGAGCGCAGCGAAAGATGGTAAACAAAAAGTTTAACAAGATGTTACTTAGGAAAAAACAAAAGGCATATCATAACAATACCCGTGCAAGGAAACAATCAGGATGGCCAATTACGTAGAGAATTGCTATAACCGCGTATCTTTTATCAGCACTCTCATGAATTATGTGCAACTCCAAATCGTACCTACATATGAACAAATGATAAGAAAAAAAAATTAAAAAAACAAGAGATGACCCAATAGTAAAACACTATCGGAAAAGATGATTCAAAGTAAGTAACCTTGACCCATTGAAGCTGTGTTCGGAAGGTGTATGCCAATGACACCGTTTAAGGTGATAATAAGTGCCATTTATGTTTATTTTTCCAGCATATCCTTTCCATTCCACCTTGTTACACACAATATATATATATATATATATATATATATATATACAAATTCATTTTAGTTACCGAGTTAAACAAATAAATATATTTATATATTTATACTATAAAGTATATATGTTACCGTAATGTCATGTCCCCTATTCGTGACAGTCGCGGGAGCGGGTTTGTAATCCCTCTTTAATTTGCCTAAAATGGGAGATATCTGCAATTTTGTGTCCAGAAGATCAATAGGAGACTGCATTTTCCCATTGCCACATGTTTTCCATTTCGGGTTAATTTCTCCCCATTTATCGGGTCCTCTTCCGGTCCCTTCCGTGTAAGTAAATGAAGTTTTGTCCTCTGAACATGAATTCCACGACAATTTTCAATGTCGATTAATGTAAAAGTTAGAGCATATATGTACACAAACAAGTGCATAAACGACATTTGTAAGAAGTAAATAATTGTCGTTCTTAACCTTTAAGTCCTTATTAATTTGTACATTTAGTTTGTGCATCTACGTGTGTCTGAAAGAAAATTGAACTATGTGTATACTTTAATGCAAAGAATTAACAGGAGAAAGTTTGTAAACAATGAGTACTTAATTATTGCTAAATTGATTCTGATTTGGTTTTTGCTCCAACCTAATCTCCTTACTAGCTATACATTTTGTTCCAAATTGGTTCTAAAATTTATTTTTGTTCTAATTTTGTTTTGGTAAAATTTATTTAGTGTGAATTTGTTTCCAATCAGTCAAATTACACTCATGGCATAGTGACTATTTTGAGAAAAGAACTGACTAAATGAATAAATTTTAATCAAAAGTAGACAATAAGGAACTAAATTAGAACAAAATTAATTCAAATTGGCACCAATAGATCAAAGAAACTAAATAGGAACAAATTTCAAATTTGAGGCCAATTCAGCACAAAATAGATATGAGGAGATTGTTTTGAACATATTCCCTATTATTATAATTGCTTCATCAGCATAATATAGTGAACAAATAATATTAATTCACAAAATACCCAATCTTTTAGGAACATATATAATCCTTCATTGCTTTATTAGCATTGCGAACGAAAAATATTAACTCATAATTACCGCAGACGTGACACACAAATGAATATCCAATTATTTTGGAACATAATCGGAATTGTCACGCACGCGCGCAGACAAATATTAAAAAAGATCCAAAGAAATTATGAGGAACACTTATGTGACACACAAATGAATACCCAATCTTTTAGGAACACTTATGTTTGATGATAAATTGAACAAAATTCTTATATTTTTTCTTCAACTTCTCAAAGATCATGGGAACAATATAATATGCAAAAATGAAGTGAAAGGAAGAGAACATATATACCAACTTCAGATTCAGAAGCATTGCAGAAAATGGAAAGGTTATGGAGAGAAGAGAGGAGAGCACAAGCAACAATGGTGATGAGAAACTTTTTGTCCATTGTCAATTTCAAAAGCAATGAAAATTTATTTTGGGATGTTGTGTTTTGTTTGTTTAATGTGTTAAAACCTTTCTAATTTATAGAAAAGCTATTGCCAAAGATCAATGTAGATCTCTATAAATTCACAGTCATTGGATCAATCAATTAACCTACCAAATCATCATTTAAAGAAAAATATAAGTGGTAGGGATTGACAAAGTGATACTTATAATTACAAGTTACTATATTATGTGTTATTGGATATCAAAGACCATGACCAAATTTAATCCTTTTCTATCTCATTTATATGGCATGTCCTCCACAATTTTAGTCACCAATTAATTGTGATTAATTGATTGGTAATTGTATATATGTTTCTTGATTTGATTCTAATTTCAACCACTTTAGAACTAGAGAAAGTGAAGAATAAATTGTTTGATAAAATGGTTGAACAAGAGAAATAGTGATTAATCACTTTGGAAATAATTATTGCTGACAAATAAAAAATCACTTTGGAACTAGAGAATTGAAGGGAAAATAGTTTGAATTAGAGAATAGTTTGAACAATGAGACCGAAATTATCGTATTTATGAACCAAAGACCGGACCAAATTCAATCGGTTTAAGGATCGGACCATTTTTTAAAGGAGAAATAATTATAATTTATGCGAACAATAAAAATAGTTTTATTATTATTATTTTCTTTACTAATAAAGTGTTGGTCATAGAATTCGTGGCCGATTAATTACCACGAGAAGGGTATAATCATAGTCTCTACTTGTCCCGTCGTGATCAAAACTGCAATTGCGACAAATAATTTATTTGTCATTTGCTCGCAAAGAGTAAACAAAATTCGTTGATGGGCACTTTACGAGACAGATTTAAGAGCAGATGTTATCCCACGAAGACATTATGATCTTAAATAAGTATTTGGTGGAAGACTTGGACTTGACTGTCTCCCGTGGTCCTTTTCCTCACCGTGCGTGCGCCTATTATATGTTAGATAATGTGCTCGTCATTTGTCCAATTTTATTTTCTAGTGTTCTGGCGGGTCAGTCAACGATATTTTTATCCCAGAAACTCAATATATATACGTCACATAAAATGTCACTCTCAATTTATACACCAAATTTTGTGATAAATAATATTATTCTTTCTTTTCTCTATAAAAAAAACGTTAATAGATTGAATTAAACTAGATAAAAAAAACAAACAAAAGAGAACAGGACCCCTCCCTCGGCAAATTCAGATCTGAAATGCCCCAAACAAGCTTGGGAGCATTACAAAGACAAAAGTGTCTTACTCGGCTTATGAATCTACTAGCACAGCCAAAAACAAGTAAAATTCAAACTAAGGGCACTAGTCATACGACATCCCCTCCTCTAATCCTTCCCGACCCAAATGCCCCTACAGAATTTCGCAGGGTACCAAAACCCCAAACCTATTTTTTCGGGACCTGCCCCTGCAAGTCCTCCCCCCTACTCTATGTTAATTTTGATTATTCTCCCTTAAGTGTGTGTCTATATACTAAGAACATTTTACAAATTTGTGTTTCACATTCATAAAATTTGAAAATAAAGTAGATATATACAAGGCTAGATCTTGTGTTGTAAATTGAGGCACAAAGATCGAGAAGGGATATAGGGAAGGCAAGGTAAGGTAAGCAGATCTAAAAGGTATCAGAGACTTAGATCTTAAGAAGTCAAAAAAAATCAGGTTGATGAAAGCAACAATATAATGGAAAGTGAAAAAACATTATATCTTGGAGAAGAAGAGAAAAAAGAAAGAAGAAAGAGGAGGCTATATAAGAAGATACACAGATATGTAGATTTCTTCAAGTTTTAGGCACATTTTGGGGTAGACGACGACTGTGTCTTTGGGAGACAAAAGTAGGATGTTGTGTTGCGCCACTTCAGCTGACAACGTTTCAGAGATCATCATCTTCATATATATATATATATATATATATATATATACATATATACATCATCATCATATATTTTCATATATATATATATATATTCAGATTCTTTATTTGTATATCAACTTATATTTGTAGTAGTGAAGCTTGTTTGCTTTTTGGTTTTTCAATCTTTGGTGCATGTAAATCGGTAAATGTACAGTCCCTATTATTAGTTTTCAAGTTTGGGGCATGTTTGTCTTTGAGAAATTGTGGATATGGTTTCTTGCATATGTTGGGTTTGCATTAGGCCGTTTTGACATGGTAGACCCGAAAAAGCTTGACTATAAACCCGTGTAGAAATCGTGGAGTCTGATGTTGAAAAGAAAGAATAGAACGTGAAAAGATATGGAACTTGCATTGCACTAGAGGTCTACACGACCGTACGTGCCAACCGAACGGTCGTACGTATGGACAGAGGAGTTGATACTCGAAAATGCTATTGCATATGTTCGATTTGGATTAAGTCGTTTTGACATAGTAGACCCGAAAACGCTTGACTAGAAACCCGTGTGGGGATCGTGGAGTCTGATGTTGGAAAGAAAGAATAGAACTTGAATTGCACTGGAGGTCTGCACGATCGTAAACTCCAACAAATATGATCGTGCTTATGGAGAGGAGATGATAGTCGAAACTACTAGTGCGAACGGTCAAGCACATCAGCCGAACAACCGTGCGCCTCGTTAGACTCGAAATTTGGAAATTTTGTACTTTATTGTTAGTTTTCAACTGATTTTTATATTTGTTTCTACATTATTCTAGTTTCAAATCAAAGAGTAAGAGATTATAGTCAAATTTCAGTTTGTGTGAGAATTCTAGGAAAATCAAAGTATATCAGTTAATAGAGCCGAGATTTTCTTGTACTTGAGTAGTCCTGAAAAACTAAGAAACTATAGTCAACACTCAAGTAAGCAAAATGTCTAGATTTTCTTGTGCGGTGTTGAAAAATTAAGAAAAGTAAATTGCAGCTTGTGGACATGTGCAGGTAGGCCGAACCACCTAAACATCTTTGTATTCATGTGTTGAATGCATTGTATGATTACTTTTTTTTTTTATCTTTTAACTTTTATCATCAATAAAATCCTACAAGCAAAACTTCTCTAAGTGATCACAATACCAAAAATAGAGTTGTACAATAAATCATCTCAATCAATTTCGTCCAACAAATAATGCCATAGACATAAGTCTAGAGTTCGCAAATGAATCCGCACTTGAACATAACCAAAACAAGCGGCTGGTAGAATCTTTTGCACATAACTCAACACAATGGGGTATTGCAACTTTGCAAGTAAATGAATAACCCAACAAAATTAGCAATAACACACATACCATAGAATATACAACATTAACAAGGTGAGAGTGAGACTAGTAGTGTTACATGTGCATTTAGCTTCTTGAGCTTAGTGTATCTATCAATGGACATTAATGACCATGTCATGTACAGTAGTAGTATCTGGGTAAAAACTAAAGAGTGAAGAGGGAATCCAAATCCATGGAGTAACTGCTGATGTTGACTCAACTGTATCTATGCAATTGCTAGAGCCAATGAAAGAGATGAGGTCAGATCAGATCACACCATTAACACAAAAGCTGTTCAGTGTTCCATATATGTGCCTCATCTTCAGGAAACTTACACACATATGACACAAACCAGAAAAAAAGAAGAGGCACACAACCCAACTAATCAAAACCCAACAACAGTTGAGAACCAGAACAAGAACCAGAACCAGAACCATCAAGATCATCAAAGCTTTGTCCTCTTGATGATGCTACAATTTACAACACTGCCCTCACCATCTTCATAACAATCACACACCTCTTAAAGATGACAAATGTGTATACACAACAGTGTCTTCTTAAAAAGAGAGAGGACAAAGACTATTTTCATTTTCACCCTCTAATCAATTGGGCCTTGTAGCTTCAATTTCCAATACAAAGACAAGTCCTTGATAGACATTTTACCTCCAAGTAAATACATTCATACACTATAAAGAACAAGACTTGAAGATGTATATATAAACCATTATATATACTTATATGTAAGGATCTGTGTAGCTTGAGTGATGAGCAGCACATTCTTCTTCCTCCAGCCATGCAAAGAATTCACAAAACCCAGTTAGTCATTATTGATATAAATTAACAAACAAGAAATGGGTATATTTAAAAAACACAACTTTGTGCTAATGATCAAAAATCAAGCAAAAAGGAACAAAACCCAGAATTTCTCTAGCAATCATTTACACAAAAAGGCTATTTTTTGGTGGCAAAAAAGAATTATATGCATACATCATAGATGAGATAAGCCCTAATATATGAACATGTGAAAGATAAGAACAGATCAAGAAAGAGGAGACAGAGAGACAGAGTAGATTCTCGAGGCCATCATGAGAAAAATAATGAACCTATGAGATCCACAAAAACTCTACAAAAAAACAATAAAAAAAACAGAATCAAACCCCAAAAAACAAACCGTAATGATGATCTTTTATCTCTCTCTTCTGGGTAGAGAAGAAAAAGTCAAGATCTTTATCATGACACCAATCTGCAAAACCTTAATTTCTCCAAACACCCAAAAGAAAACATGTTAAAAATCAACTTAAAATAGCATACAAAAACAAGAAATTAAAACCCCAAAACTCACCAAATTGGATCAAACCCAATAAAATTGAAGAATCTCTGTCGTAGTTAAGGAAGCAACAATTGGGGGGAATGAAGCCTGGTCCGAGATTATTACTAAAAACCCATCAAGAAAATAGATCAATCTTGGATTTCAAATCAAAATCAATTACAATCATCAAGATCTAGTGAGCGACCTCGAGCCAGACAACATTCCCCTCAAAACAGATAGCTTCCTCATCATCTTCTCCACCAAATTCTCTGAAATCTGGTTTTGATTATGGGGTTTGAGAGTGATTTGAAGAAGAAAAAAAAAAAGGTTCAGTCATGGCCACAGAAAATAAGGGAGTGAAGAAGAAGAAAATAGGAGAAGACAAAGGAAAATAGTAATAAAAGGAGACCCTACGGTTTTGAAGAAATGACCTTGTGGTTCTCATGTGTCTCAATCTTCTCTACCATGCAATATATATATTGAAGAATAGAGAGAGAGAGAGAGAATTGATGGAGGACACTTTTGAGCAGGACCATTCATCATGACCTAATCATACCATCAGCCGTATTTGCATTTCTTAATCAAAACCCATATCATATAATCCCTAGTAATTAGGGTTTCTTTAGGTGATTGATTGAGATTTTTTAGCGTTACGGTGATACCACGTGTCGGAAGATCAACTCAACTAAATGTATTTTAAGTTGTCCGTTTATGGTTAAGATTCTATACGTGTCGGTCTCGTATGCGGTAGAGGTGACAAATTCAGATCTCATGTTGATTTTTTTGGGATACGATTTGAAAATACTATATATGCCTCGAAACAGTTGCAGAATTGATATAGACAATGTGCGTGTTTGTCTGATTCGAACCGCAGTTTTCACATGGTATACCGACTCGACTTAGTAATCAGTCTTGCCCATTTTTTCAAAAAGGGGAAGATTTCAGGTGATCACGAGCTTGGGTCCAAACTGTTGACTCCAAAATAGGGTAGTTGACTTTGATATTATACCAAAGAAGTAGGATACGAGGATTCAAATCCGTGAAAAATATTATACCAAATGATCGGGATTTGGGGATTCAAATCGTCTAAAGTTATACTAGACGATTCTCTCATTTTAAATTTCAGATTGTTAATTAAATGGCCGTTCATTTATTTTTTGGTGAAAATGAAGTCATGCAAGTAAAACTACAATACCAAAAAAAATCCTCATCAAAATTTTATGTAACTATATATCTAATTTTTCTACCCGTTAATCCAAATATTACATAACAGTGAGAGTCTCATTTTTTTTTTTTTTCTTTTTTATCAGCCAATGTATAAAAATCGAAGCTCGAACTCGATATCACGAGAGAACAAGTGAAATCAACCACTTGAGAATCTATTTCAATTTTACATTCTATTACCATGATAAAGTTATGGAACAATGTGTTAATAAAAAGATTCTAAAGCCTATGATTTGGAGAAAACATGGAGTAAAGTTTTATGGTGATGAATTGATGATGAGGATGATGGAGATGAGACACCAAACAACTAAACAAAAGGATGAGTCAGAGGAGTGGTTGAGATAATTTTGGCCAACCCTTTTTGGGAAATCTTTTCACTGTACAATATTTAAAATAAAAATATTAATTTTGTATGTGAAATAAATAAAAAGAGAACAGTAATAAATATTAATTTACATGAAAATGGTAACTATCTCTTCCTCCTCGTTCAGTGCAATTTCTCTGCTTTTTCTATGCTTGCGGGACATTCGAGATTCAGAAGTAACTGAGTCTGCTTTGTTTCTTTGGCTGTTTCATTAATATTTTTTTAAAAAAAATAAAATAATATATTGTAGTAATATTTTGGAGTAATTTAAATTAGACCTTCCTATAGAAAATAAACCAAACCAAATATTCAGTCCAAAATATAAACACCAAAAAATACCATGCACTTAGATTTATATTCTTTTTGGGAGGAAACAACATAATTTTATTCGATATCACGAATTAAATGATCGGTTATAACATCATGAACCACTAATTCAACACATCTTTCTATACCTAAAATCGGCTATGCTGACTTAGCCAAGACATGAGCCACACAATTGGTCGGTCGACAAATATGACCAAAATCAACAACATGAAACTTTTTCGAAAGAACTAGAATATCACTAATAATCAATCCAAAGACATTGATGACCTCCCTTTTGAATTGGATTGCCTGAACAACATAAAGAAAATTCAACTCAGTTATAACATTGAACCATCCTCTATCTCGCACTCACTGCATGGCTTCTCGGATAGTCAATACTTCCGACAAGCACATAAAAATTTAACGTTGTTTTTAATATCAGTTGCAACATAACCAAGCCAATGAGGTGATGACATCTCATTAAATTTCACGTATACCCACCCAAATGAATTTGTGGGAGCGGAGCGACCCGTCCGGATGCATGATTTTAAATGAGGTACAACTGATCTAAAGTTATATCAGTCAATTGATGCCCATAATACTCTTTTAATATTACAAGTAATAAATAAAACCATTTTCTTTTGATGTATATGAAAAAAGTGGAATGCCAATTCAAAATACAAATTTTCCACTCAGTGAATATATTGGGACAAATGTAACATTATTATAGACCAAACTGGATATTTTAAAATTATAAAATTGTGATTTTCCCATGCATTTTCCTAGGGGGGAAATTTGACTTCTGGTCAGCACTTTTGACTCCCAACGAAAAATTCATTTACACCCTCTAATTCCAAGAGCATTTTGGTTTCATGAAAATTGACCAAACCCTAAAGTCTTGTGTGCTAGTGTTAGTGCAAACACCAATGGACCAAAGTAAATGTAGCATCTTTTTTGTTCTTTCCCAGTTTCTTACTTTTATTAACTGCATTGTCTTCCTATTTCTTTATTATAATAATAAGAAAAATAAACTCAATTATGAGGGGTGATTAAGATGGATATGTATTGTACAATTTAACATGAATATACGTCGTATTTATAAAGAGAAAGTACGAACGCAATGTTCAGTATAATAGTTAAATAAGTTGTGGCAACGACATGATTGACACAATATTAGAGTTAATTTACAATTATACCCTTAAGTGTGTGTGTTTGACATTCCAACTGCAAAAGTAGTGTTCGTAGCAAATATGTCAGAAATTTTAAAATTTACTACGGCTTTAATTAGGCCGTAAAAGTTGGAACGATTTCTTGTAGTATCACAACATGACTATTTAATCATGCCTGCACAATACAATTACCAAACTTGTTGGATTCTCCAACACTCATAAGAAATGAATA
Organism: Pelargonium myrrhifolium; assembly: GCA_036897405.1. Taxonomy (NCBI): domain Eukaryota; kingdom Viridiplantae; phylum Streptophyta; class Magnoliopsida; order Geraniales; family Geraniaceae; genus Pelargonium; species Pelargonium myrrhifolium. The sequence continues at coordinate 14,805 of JAYMTK010000613.1, forward strand.
CTATATATTTGTGTTAGTTTAAGCACGTTAATTTTGTATCATATATATCATTATCTTGTGTGGTGCTATAACATGCATAGCCAACTCTACAATCTCTTTAAACTTGATAAAAATAATAGTTAGGGATAATTATACGTTATTATCCTGTACTATTTTTTTTTCAATTCGTTAAATGCTAAAAAAATCTAAATACTTTTTATTTTTTTACACGTTACTAGCTCATTAGATACATATTTTGCACGTTCTTACCATAATCTTTTTTTATATAGTCAAATTCCGTCAAAATTAACTGACGGAATGAAATTTTTGTAGTTTATAGTAGTAATGTGCAACAATTTTTTTTTAAGATAGTAACGTGCGAAATGTGTATTTAATAGGATAGTAATGTGTAATTATCCCTACTTGTTATTATCCATGTGACAAATTGAAGGAAATAGTAGTACATATATAGTTAAGTAGGCTTTTGATGTTATTGAAAATTGAAAAGAAAAATAGGAAGTGCAGTGCAGAAGTGGTTGAAAAGTGAAAAAGGTGAAGAAGCTTTTGTGAAAAGCTAATCAACCAAACAAAACCAAACCCAACTCAAACCAAAAACCAAAGTAGACTACAAAAGATTCTCAACCCAAACAAAACAAAACAAAGTAGAAAACACCACCAAGATTTAGGTGTTGAAGCTCCAAAACAATATGCATCACGACACAACACAATACACAACGCCTAATATTGGGTTTCGTTTCTAATTGTGTTATTAGTATAAAATTTAATTTAGATTATTTTCTTATTTTTCCTTTTCTAATTGATGTGTAGTTCTGTGGTTGGACGTTGTAGGCAGTTTGTGTGCTACACAAAATACGACAAAATTTTTAGCGTGTTTGATCTCACATTTTTGTAATCGTATATATTGTGTTTTTGTTTGAGAACTATACACGTATAGTTATTGTGTCTTGTTAGTGTTAGACCTTCAAAACACAAACGCACATTTATGGTCGTGTTGTGACACGTCCAACACATACTTAAAACTATAATTGTAAATTAATTTTAGTAACGTGTCATACACGTTGGGTTATGAGTTGCCAAATATGTTGAATAGTTTCATGTCAAATGAGTTGGCTCTATATATATCATGCAGAATGTGTTTATTCATGTTCACGACAATCGTAAAACAACTTATTTTATTATTATGTTAAAGTACCGTGTTTGTGTGTTGTGTTCATCAACATATTGTGTTTGTGTTCAATCGTTCAACATAATTATTAACTAGACATGTCAGGTTTATGTGAACATTCAACATGATAAAAAAACTGACACGCAAGCATTCATAACTCTAACAATAAGTAGAATAGCATAGGCACACCAAACTTTGGTCTTACCAAAGAAAATATTAAACCTAACAAACGGTCAACTTTTAGGTAGGATCCTTGACCAAATTCATGCACAATTTTGCTATTCACTTTTATAGATTTAAATATGAGAATTAAAAAGACATTGAAGACCAAAACATCACCCCCTAAGGTTTCCCACTCTATTTAGAGTGAAAAATGAAATGATTTCAACGTTGAAATTTGATAAGAATAGCTTTGCCGTCTTTGTAATTCTATCCAATTCGAACAAAGATTAGTTTGAATATATGACTTAAGAATATTGATTCCGTCACTACAACAGATTGGGCTTTAGCCCACGGTTTTAGACTACGATTTTTAATTGTAAATAAATTTGGTTTCTTATTGAGCTTCTATTGACGGTTTGGACTACGGTTATAAAATGTAGATAAGTTTGATTTGTTATTGAGTTTTTATTGACGGTTTGAACTACGGTTATAAAATGTAGATATATATGGGCTTGTACAAAGTAGGCCCATGATTTCCAACCGTGGTCTAATACCTAATATTAATTGAAAAAAAAGACAAACCAAATCAGAGTGTACGTCTTCTTCGTTTTCTTCTCAAGCTCGACGATCTCAGAGCTCGACGATTCGAGGCAACTCATTTTCTTCTTCTAATTCTTCCATCTCTCCTTCTCTTAGTGGAGCCCTAATTTCACTCACCGTACCGTTCTCACGCTCGTCGACTTGTTGTTGCTAGGGTTCTCACGCTCATCGACTTGTTCTCACCGGAGCGGTGATTTTGGGGAAAGCGAGTCTTGGTGAGTGGTATCGACTTGTTCTCATGCTCGTCGGCTTCTCTGTTTCTTTCCTTTACCATTTTTTTCAGTTAATTTTGTGGATGTGTTGCTTCTTTAATGGATGCCCTGATTTTTTTCTTCTAACTAATACATATTATTTGAATTAAATTCATTCTGAAATCTGATTATTCCACTCAGTTCTGCAAAATTTGTACCTCTTGTGACTATTTCGTATTCCCAATTTTGGTTAATTTCCCTTTTATTCTAATTTCCTGAAGCTTTTGTTTGGTTGCTTGAAGAACTGTTGAAGTTAAAGCATTATTTGCTTTTGAAACACACAAAAGATAGAAAAAAGAGAGTGAATCTGATTCTTGGGGTAATTACATAGGTTTTTACCCATTTTGAGGCTATTTAGTGATCTTCAAGGCTGCCCAATTTTTCATTCCTTGTATGGAATCCAGTCGGTGGACTGTGATTATGATAGTTCTGATTGGATTTATGCATTTTCTAGTATTGTTGATTGTATTCAATCCCTACTACATTACCATCTGGTATAGATAGTGTCAATTTCACAACACCATTATCCATTATAACCTGGAAAAAAGTTTTAGGGGGGTTAAATTAGATTCTAAATTGGTATCTTATAATCATGTTTCTGAAACAAGTTTTGGTTTAATGTTTGGGTCTTAATTGTTAAAGCAGGTTGATGGCGGATGAGGTTGAAGATTGGGAAGGCTGTTCTGTTTATTTAATCATGTTTATTTAATCTGCTCATGTTTCTCTTTTAAACCGGTGTTAACTATGCTGCTTTTTCCCTACTCGTAATTCTAATCCTACAGAAAGCGAGTCTCAGTGGGTGGTATCGACTTGTTCTCACGCTCATCGGCTTCTATCTGTCTCTTTCCTTTACCATTTCTTTCAGTTAATTTTGTGGATGTGTTGCTTTATTTGCAATGTTTGACTTTGTTGCTGGGTTTCTGTTTGGGTGTTGATTTCATTACTCTATTCTTTGGTATCTGTAGTTCAAATCTAATTTGAGGTTGTTGTGTTGTCCAAAATGTGATTTGCTTTCAAGATCTGTAATGAATGTTATTATGGTTTCATTTATTTACTCGTCATTTGTCATCTCTTGTTTGGTTAGAGATTAGGAACCTAAAATGTTTTGATGTTTAATTACTTTTGATTCATGTTAGTGGTGTGTATCATCATATGTTCCAATGTCAAATTATTTTTCCCTTGAAATCATTACTTTTTCTTTTTGTTCGGTCGATCCTTATGCAGAAGTTTCGTTTGAAAGTTGCGATCGGTGTCATGTTAATATATTTTCCATTCTGGTTGGGTTTGATTCACTGTTTCCATTCTAGTTGGGTTTGATTCATAATTCAAATTATAACTCTTCCCTTTGTCTTCCTTGTTTGGTTATTGTTGTTTGTCTCTGCATATATATATATATATATATATATATGATTCACTGCAGATTCATTAATTCATGGGTTTTGAAAAAAGTAAATAAATTAGTGGCTGACTATAGTTTAAGACCTGAATGTCAACAAGTTTTCTCATTTTCTTGTGCTTATCTCTTCTTCATCTTATTTTATGCAAACAATCTCAAGCAAATAACAAGTGTGAAATTTTACAGACATGTAGTTTGCATTAGAGATAAAATTAATCCAATTTTCCCTTAAACTCTTCTCTAATGCAATACAATTTATTATAGAAGTCAGACTTTTTCTTAATTAATTCTTTTATTGAAGAAGTCAACCTAGTTTGATGATACCATGTTTTGTGTTTTACTTGTAAAAAATCATTAATCCTCGGAACACAATATGGTTATGACAAGTGGAATGCAGTTGAGGCAAGAAATTTGCTACCAAACCACATGCATGTACTTGATTTCTTGGATAATATTTTTATTGGTTAAGAAAATCAAGTTGTTTTCAATGCATGCATGGTTGACCTCATTGAAAATTTGGGGGACATAGATTTTTTGTCTGTTTGGGTTTGTAATTTTTGTTTGACATTGAAACCTTCGGGTTATTTTTGTTCATGTGACTAATTGTATGGTCATAGCTACAATTTAGATTTAGTTTATATTAAATTTTGACTTGCTCCTTCTAACAATATAAATTGAATATTGTTTCTCCATCATCCATTTGATTAAGTTTGATCATAAAAGCATCTTATAATTGGTAGTCCTTTTATACATAGCACTGATGCGACAAAAAAAAAATTGGAAACAGAATTAGCCAATGGAGAGCCTACACGTGCCTAGGCTACTAGGCTAAGAGCCAGTAAAGCCACAGGTCAAAGATCGAAGACCCGAGATCTGAATTGAGGGGTCCCAGAGGTCCAAGGAGCATGGGCGAGAGAGAGCCCATCCCAGTGAAGAGGTCCAGCAGGCGGAGGCGCCCAAGAGGGTCCGACTGAAACAGACCTCAGAGAAGAGCCTCCTAAAGTGAGCTGCCCAAGGTAGGCATCCCAAGACAAGCAAGTTACCCAAGGAGGGTCAGCCTAGGCAAGGCAAGCTGGGTAAGAGGTACATGCCACCAACCAAGGAAACAGTCAACTTGCTGGTGAGCAGATCCAACAGCTGACTGTGTAATCAAGCAGCCCCCCCTCCCTCCCAACAGAAGAGGCCAAGCCAACACCCCTGCATGAGGGAGAGGCCCATGACAACATGGTGGTCGGCCCTAGGGAGCCTAGCCGCCCCTGCTGGTGAGTAGATCCAGTAAGGCAGTAGGCAGATGGGTCCCACCTCCGACTTTCGACCAATCAGGACGCAACACGTGTCATGTAAACTTGAAGATTATAAAAAGTCTCAGGCCAAAGGTAAGTTTTTTTGGTCAATTCATTACTTGAACACTACAGAAAGAGCACGAAAATTCTCTCAAATAGTTCTTCGTGTTCTTTGTGATTTCTTCAATCATAAATTAGTTGAATCACGAAATTCCAGTTGGTAACTTTACAACCCCGTTTGTGTGATTAGAGTCTGATTCTCATGCCGGAGGCGGTTTCTCGGGCACACATCTCCGCTTAACGACGCGTTCTGTTCGCAGGCCCAGGTTACTGACCGGACACAGACCCTGCTCCACCCTCAAATCAGAAGACCCACCAGAAGACCAAGTAGACACACCTCAGCTACCCACTTTACCTTGATACTTAAAAAAGAAGACCTAAACGAAGTAGTATCAATAATTGACTTGACCTTGTAAAAAAGGGTCATATAGGATATAACTCCAAATCAAAAAATTGCTAAGGCTAGTTCTTACTTTTTTTCAACCTTTACACTAGGGAGGAGTATAATATTTGTCTTGAATAATTTTTTTTTATTAATATACTAACAATTGAGAAAAATAATCAATTGGTAGAATGCTATAGTAGATTGATGAACTTATGGTTCAATGAAAGAGTACTTTTTTACTATCTTAATAAAAGTTAAATTTAATAAAAAAAAATTGTCTCAATTTGATCATTATATTGATATGAAATAAATAATTATTTGAACCTAATTTATTTTTAAGCTTTATTTACTTTAAAATGGCCTAACTTTTTTTTTGAGGAAAGTGTGCAATTCCACACTGGTCTTTTTCATTGATAAATAAGTATATCATTCAAGCATATTAAAAATATACAAGCCCAATCTACTTATTTAACACATATCTGATAAAACCCGGCACGGATACCGGACACAGACGTATCATCTGGGAAAAATCTCGGGGCCATAGTAAGCGACACACCCCTCTCTG